>PVIC010004074.1:0-64871 GCA_004025085.1 Thryonomys swinderianus
ATGTTACTTGGAACTTCCTGTTCACATTTATAAAATGTAATAGGATTAGCTTGTTCAGTAGAGAGTGATTCTCCAAATAATAACATCAACCATCACTTAATATTCATAGCTCAAACCCCCCAACCAGCATCTCAGATGCCGGGAGAAGTTAGGGAGGTACTCACGCTCTCGTGACCAGTCGATTCTGTGTGAGTAGCATTTCCCAGATTAGGAAACTAGTACCACCAATCCCGAGTCTTTTGTCAGGTTCCTGGACCCTGAGGGGCCATGCTGACCAGCTTACTATTTAGCGTCGGCCATTTAGTATAGGAATGTGAGTTGACTGAAGATGCACTTGAAAAAACTGGCTGATAAAGTAATAGTTGAGGCTATTTTTCCTACTTTAATGTGTAATGAGATCCAGGTTTGCCTGCAAAGATCAATTATTGGTAGAGATGCGCTTAAAATGAAAAGGCAAAACAGTAGTTGGGGAGGAAGGGGCAGCAATAAAGAGATTTGTTACTGTTAGATTTGTTACTTTATTGAAAGTTGTTCTTGCCAGTCCTACAGAGAACGCAGACCACACACACACTCATGATGGCTACTGTCAGAGAATATAGAGGGGATAGTGTTGCAGGGACACAGAGGGTTGCCACCTGGGGCACTCGTGGTGGGTGGTAAGAGTGTGCGGGCCGTGCAATACTGTGCATGCAGCTCCTAAGAAAATTACATATGACCCACCAGTGCCCCACTGCCGGAGAGAAAGCCAGAGAAACAGAATTCAGGAGTACGTGCCCACCCACATAGGGCACACTGTTCACAGTGGGCAAAGGTAGGAGCTTCCCAGTGCCCACTGATGGATAAATGAGTAGTGAAACGTGATGCGTACACACAGGCTTGTGAAGGAAGGAGGCTCAAACACACACACTCCGCATGACAAGCATAGCAACATCACACTGAGTGGTGTCAGGAACAGGACAGGTGCTGAAAGATGCCACCTCTGAGAAGCATCAGAAGAGGTCAGAGTCAGACACAGCGAGCAACACAGGCTGGGGGTGGGGTTAGTGTCCCCAGGAACATGAGAACATCTCAGGAGAGTGTGGCTGATGACAGTCTGTAGTGTCACCAAGCCATGCCTCACCATGGCTGAGACCATGAGCTCAGGAAATCCCATGGTACCTGTGCTCTGATCCGTATGGCAGTCTAGGTCTCAGAGGTAGGCAGTGCTGCCCTGGGTCACAGGGGTGGTGCAGGGACCATGGACTCCAGAGCTCTAGGGGGCTCCCAGGTAAAATGGCCTGGGAGGGATGGGGAGACCTCAGCCACTTAGGGGAGCAGGTAAGTGGGTGATCACCCTACCCTGGGCCCTCAGTGTGTTTCCACATCTATCCCAGCTGGAATTGATGCCAACAGACAACTAGAATCTGCTATAGGAGTGTATTGGCCTCACTTCACTGTCTGTGCAGTACCTTCTAGTGGATGCCATACAGACACGAAATACCCTTGGACAAGCTGATGTCATCTGTGGGAGCGTTGGAGAAGGGAGTCCCCAAGAGCATTGGTACATCTCACAAAGTTTCCTCTTCCTTTTGAAATGGTATTTACAGTCTAAGGCAAACATATTTTGAATCTTTGTAAATGCTGCATTGAAATCCAGTAAACCCTGTGTTTTTAGTATCACAAGAATGACCTGTATAGACCAAGCCAGGCAGGGTACTGGTGACTTCCTATGGGCTATCTCCTTTGATTCTTGCAGACTCAGTGGCCTTGACTTAGTCTACACACGCAGGAGTGGAAGTTGGTGGTCAGCACCTCCATCTCCCTCACACAGCTGGGTGGCTCTCAAACCCTGGCTTTTCCAGCCTGGATGTGGGCTCATTAGTGGCTTTAAAAAGTCAAAAACATGGTGACTTGCACCCATTGCTTTTAAATGCTGCCCAACAAATCCTAAGATCAGATCCTGCAAGGATCCTCTCCAAGATGACCACCAAGAGACCTCTCTGAGGTCTCACTGGCTTGAAACCTGTGCTCCCTATCATCCAGCAGAGCCCAGGAGCAGGTGCCCAAGGCCTGGTCCCCTACCTCACAAGAGAGAACCAGGGCGAGGAGAATGGCCGCGCCCTGTGCTTCAGAATCCAAAATCCTCCACCTTTCCACAGGCTGAGCCACCCTCTGCCTCCTCCTCAGTGAAGTATTACAGAACATACAAATCCCTTTGCAAATCCTACCTGGAAGATCTGGGCATCCTGCTGTCTTTCCCATAGTCATTTCACTCACATTTATCAAAAGGGAATTAAAATTCAGCTTTTGTTTATCAGAATCCATCTTCCCTTTGGAATTTATTTTCTAAGCACTGCGACAAAATTTTGCTACCAAGTAAGACCAGCAGGCAGTCAGGAGGAAAGAGAAAGCCTGTGATTTGTGATAGGATGTTTCTAGCGAGTTTGAATCCCAGGTGGGCTCTTCTACTTTGTGGGTTTAGACGAACCACTTAATACTGTCTCTGAACCCTCCTGTCACCATGCATAAGCTCTGCGTGATAAGATCAATTTTTGCAGGGTATCCGTGCCTTAACCTACAAACATGCTTGCCAGATACTTGTTCTGTGGGTCTGACGTGAGTGCACATTGCCTGTACTGTTGCCATACACCCCTCTGACCCTGGTGGCACTAGATACTGGCCCCTTGCCGCTGCTTGGGAAAGGGTCTGCTGTTCATTTTCCCTTCCCATGTAGTGCGTTTTTGTGTCTCCAGGAGGTGGTAAGACCTTGACTCTTTGTCACAGCTTAATTAACTTATTGAGAGCTGGAACAGTCACTGGATTCCATATTGTGTCCTAGTGAGATCCGGAGCATACTTGCTGTAATTAGTGGTCCTGCTTTCAAATGCCACCAGCTGGCCTTTCTCTTCCCCACAGGCGACCACAGGTTCCTGCCAACTCCTGTCACATTAGTTGGCATCTGGCAAACCTTTCATCTACGGCCCAACTTGAAATTTTAATCAAGAGTTTTAGTGTTGGAACTGCTTCCAGGATTCTTTTTCCAGGCCCTTTCCTGAATGCAAATGTGCTGTGTTGAAATATTTGCATGTTGACACAGTAGTACGAAGAAAGCGCAGAGCCGTGAGGGAACCATAAGGTCCCTTCTGTGGACCCAGTGTAGCACAGTTACAGCGTCCACCCTGTTGCTGCTGGAAGAAATACTCACAAACTCAGGGCTTAAAAAAAACAACAGTTTTTCTCTTTAGTCAGCTACAAATCTCTCCAGGCAAAAGGCAGGAAGACTGCAGGGCTGTGTGGCTTCTGCAGGCTGCAGGGGCCTGTGTTTTGTCTTCCAGGTCCTGGGGGTTCCCCAGTCCTTGCCAGCAGTGCAGCACTTTCAAATCTCTCCCTGTTCCTCTGCCTGCTTCCCTCTCAGACGAGGATCCCTGTGAGGACCCCTGTGATACACGGTTAATCCAGGATCATCTCTTCTCACGGGGAGCTGATTAGCAGCCTTAATTCCCTGGGTCGTGTAATCCAAAGTGGTCAAAGGTGCCGGTTTACGCTGTGGAGATCTTTAAGGGGCTTGAACTCCACCCACCTCATCATTACATGTGAGCCAGTTTCCATTAATTAGTCAGTTGTATTTCCCCTCTGAAGGCATGAGAATTCAGCTCTCTGTTCTCACTGAAGTCTACATGGCAGAGTAGATTGCTGGTTCTACAAAGCTGTGTGACTCTAGCTGTCCATGCACTGGCCAATAATCAGTTGGTGGAGGAGTAAACCAGGCACAGGGGCGTTAACCTCCCTCCCCCAGGTTTCCTGGTCAGTTATCGGACTGCTGTGAAATTGTGTGGCTGAGGTGCTATGGTCAGCACTCCTGTGCCTCCCAGACAGACAACAGCGGACAGATAGCCCAAGCTTGGCTCTCCAAAGTAAACTGAGGGCCGGGGCAGTGATACTGATGTCTATGGGAAGCTGAGGAGGCTGCCAATATACGGGCCTGAACCACAAGACAGCAGCCCCCAGAGAAACAGTCCCCAGAAAACCTGCAGACGAATGAAGGAAGGATGGGACAGGACATGGCCCCTCACTTGTAAGACCCGCCCAGCCTCTTGCAGAAGGTGACCCTAACTTAACCCTAACAACCCTAACCCTAACCTGGGACTGTGGTTGCCACTCCCAAGTGTCCTCTGTGTCAGCAGCATGCTCAGATCCTTGTTTGCAAGCTCAGGAAGGAATTGCCCTTCATACCTATCTTGTGAGAGAGGCCGCCTAGCGAAGGTCTGAGAGGCTGTCTTAGTTGCTTTCCTAGGGACGAGACAAAATACCTGACGCGGAAATTTAAAGAGATTTATTTTGACTCACGTTTCCAAAGTTTCGGTCCTCGCATGGTAGAGGCATGGGGGAAGGGTCCAGGCCGAGGAGAGCTGCTCACAACAGGCAGCTGAGAAGCAGAGAGCAAAAGGAGGAGCCGGGAAGGGCAATACACCCTTCAGGTCACCATTTAATACCCAGACCTGACCCCAGCACCTGACAGCACGTTTAGCTAAAGCACCCAGAGGTCCAGTCACCTTCCACATGTGACTGGCTGTGGACTGGCTCTCTGAGTAGTCGCGTGACAGCTGCATGTGTAGAAAGAAACCTGCTGGCCAGTCCTCCCTTGTCTGCCGCTCTGGAAGAAAAAGGTTAACAATTGGCTTTGGTGATCAGGTCTACATTGTTCTGAGAAGTCGTGAAATTGGAAAGTGTGGCATTCAGTCAGTCATTCTCTGAGCCCTGTGCTGTTTCTGGTGTGGCCCCACACTTTAAGCAGAGAAGCTTGTATTTATGACATCAGGAACCTAACCTGACATCATGGTCAGGTGTGTCAGTTGCACGGTGTGGACTTGGGCTTTTCTGAGCTTTCATGACAAAATTCTCTCCAGCTTTGGGATGGGCTTTGTGTAGACTCTGCCCTTTTGATGTTCTGTACACTGTGAATAAGGGGCATAGCATTTTCTCCTTCCCCAAAGGCATCTTACCTCTAAATTTGGAAGTTAATTCATGAAGGAGAAAGATATGTGCTATTTATGCCTCTAATAATTAATAGAAAGTGTCGTGTCTTTTAAATGACACTCCAGTTTCTATGGAGTCAATGCCACAGGGCCTTTCTGTCATCCTTCACTGATCACATAAATATCATGGGCTCAGTGGAGACTGAAAGAGATGGGGGTCAAGTGTCTTTTCCTCATTGCTTCATTCCTAATTTGGGGAAAACTTAGGTACAGGAAGGAATGGATATTGAAAGTTTTCTGCTGAAAGAATGCTGACCTGCCTTTTGCATAAGAAGTCTGGAGTTGCTGAAATAGTTGATAACTATGTTCATTGTATTTACTTAGGGACACTTTGCCCTTTACTATTTCCTAGATTGACTTTACTGGATGTGTGTATGTAGTTTTAATAAAATTTTTTGGAGCAATTTGATACTCACTTTTGTCATGGCACGTTTTATGTGTCTAGACAAAGATACAATGACATGTGCCTACTGTGGTAGTGTCTGCAGTTTCACTACCTGAACTCGGTGTGCTTTGTCTGTCTCTCCATCTCTGCCTCCTTGCCTCTGATGATCTGATGCCATAGATTTGTCTTTGCAGAGTGCCAGGTCGTGGGAATTCTTATCCGCGACACTTGCCTACTTAGGGCTGCACTGTGGAGTTCTGCAGTAGGGAGGGAAAGGGATAGCATTTAACTCTGAAAGAAGGAACAGTGAGGAGGTACAGCCAGGCAGGAGGGCTGGTGGAAGATTTCTGAGGGGAAATGTGGAGAAGGAGTCTGGCTGAACCAGCCTGGCATGATATTGAGTGACCCAGACAGGAGTAATCAGATGTCACTGGGCGGGGGGGGGGGGCTAACTGGGAGGAGGATTCAGAGGAGCCTGATTCAGTGACAGAAAGACTCTGCTCGAATTGCACCTGCACCGACTTGTGTGCATTTGGATCCCCTGGGTCTTTCCCGCTCTCATTCACGGACACAACAGCTCCTTTTGCCTTAGCAGTCATGTCACCCTACTGCCTCTGTATGCTGTGTGTCCATCCTTTCACTTCCCAGAGGATGACATGGCTGCTCCCAAGTTTGGACAGTTACAATAACGCTGTCACAAATGTGCAGAGTTCCTTGTGTTTCTCGGGTCTCTAAGAGTAGTTTTGTCTTTACAGAAATGGCATAAAGATAGTACAGGACACCCCCTTGCTCCTTTAGCTGGTTTGGAGTGGTGGTGCGGTCTTCCCCTGCACTGTCAGACTAGACAGTCAGCATTGGCGATGACTCCTGCCTGGTCCTCATCTGATCCTCACCAGTACTTCTACTGAGTTCCCTTTTCTATTTCATAATCCAAACCAGGAAGACACACTGCTTTAGCTTTCTTAATCTCCTTTTGAATTTATAGGAGCATATAGGTGTGTTGTACTGGGTAAATAGATCATAAAGCTGAGCATATGCTAAGAAGATAAATGAATGCAGATCCTCTCCACCGTTCAGAGCCAGCCTTCCTCAGCACAGTGGATGTGTGGGTTATGAACTGGTCAGGAGGTTTGCAGCCTGTGTCTGACCTCAGTGGTATGTGCAAGGTTTGCGGTACATGCTGCAGAAGCTGCTGTTTCTAAGCAAAGCACGCACACTTGCAGAAGGAAGGTCATCCCAAGGCCAAGTAATCCCTGGCCCTGCAGAGAGCAGTGGCAGAGTTGTCATAAGAGCTATCACTGCCACGTGTCTCATGTTGCTCAAGGACACGGTGGTCAGGCAGCCATCTAATGAGTGTCTCCAAATGTTTCGCTGGCAGAAGGACTCCATGAAAGATGACAGAGGAAGTCATCGTCATAGCCAAGTGGGACTACACCGCGCAGCAAGACCAGGAACTTGACATCAAGAAGAATGAGCGCCTGTGGCTGCTGGATGACTCTAAGACATGGTGGCGGGTGCGGAACGCAGCCAACAGGACGGGCTATGTGCCATCCAACTACGTGGAGCGCAAGAACAGCCTGAAGAAGGGCTCACTGGTAAAGAACCTCAAGGACACACTGGGTGAGTCATCCGGGGACTGTCTCAACCTAACGTTTGGGGGCAGGGAGGTTCATCTGGCCAGGGGTTACCCTTTGCGTAACTGTCTGCTTTAAACATGTAGGAGGCAAGAAAGCAGGGTGAAGAAGTACAAATCATTCTTTCTCTGGAGACCCCACAGGCTGGAGTCTGATGTGACCCCAAACTGATGTCCCCTCCTTGTGTCATGATGCTAGAGGACCCCGTAATGAACTGGTCACCTGTGAGTGTCCTCAGCTCTGCCTCAGTCTTTCTGCAGACTATTTTCTACCTTACAAAACCCACTCAGCATATCTGGGAGCAGTAGAATGTTTTCCCCCTCTAAGATCGAGGATATTCCACACCACAGTCCAGGAACTGCCAGTTAACCTTGCCACTAAGGCTATCCAGACCTGTAACATGAAGGGCACCCAGGCTGCTTGGGACCCCACCCCTGGGAGCTTTAGGCAGGCACCACCTTACCTAGCTCTCCCCTATGCCTCTCTCCTTCCCTGGTGTCTTAGTCCATTTATGTCACTATATTAAAATCCCTGATGCTCAGTCACTTTATAAAGAAGAAAGGTTTTATTTGGCTTACAGTCATGGTGCAAGGTCGAGAGGGTATATCTGGTTCTTACTAGAAGGGTGCAGGTGGCACAGAGCATCACATTGGCAAGAGACAGAGCATGTGTGCATGCATGTGTCTCCTGGACCCTCTCTTCTTGTGAAGCTACGAACATTCAGTCACAGGGTCCTATCCTGATCCCCTTACCTAATCCCCATCCAGACTCAAAGGCCCCTAAACACCACAATAGGGCTGCATGTACATCCTTTCAGTGTCCCGGAATGGGGATCACATTTCCAAGGAGATCCCTGTTGACTCGTAAGAACTTGGCTGCTGTGTCAGGACGTGGAGCTGCCATCTTGTGTGTGTGTGGTGTGGACAGTGTCTGGCCCTGCTGCCTGGCACATATATGTTTGCTGAGCCAGTTGTTACTTTAGATTATTTGAGGAGCTCACCGTGGGGTTCCTGTGAAGATGACTTGCTGACTGACATTTTTACTCTTCCTCCTTAGTGAGCTTGTTTATAGCCAACTGTGCCAGGTTATCACTTGCAGGGCTGCTGTTGCAATAAGTCAGCATTATCACCGGTACTCCTTTTATGCAAGTTTTCTCTTGTTATTTCTAATGAGATTTGTTTCATTTCAGGAGGGAGGGGGAGGAGTACCTGGGAAAACGGAAAAGAAAATCATGCATCAGATAACGTGTGCGTTGCACAGTGCTCTTCTTTCATTTTCTGCAGCTTGGAAGGGCTAAACTCTCTGCTCCAAATCAGCTCGGGCCTACATTTATTGGCTGGTGCTCTTGTGGTGCAAATGAGGTTTTTCCCCTCATATGGAGAGAGAAAAAAGATACAGGGCTTTGTGTGAGATGTGCTACTCATGGCCCAGCGTGGATTCAGAGCCGGGTGGACAAGTTCCAGCTTTCGTAGCAGTCTTCTTCCACTAAACATTGTCCCTTTATTTTTCGTTCATCCTTTTCCTTTGTAGAAGAATGTCACTTGAAAAAGATGTTCTTGTCTTATGCTTCTGGCTCATAATTAACTTGTGTGGTGAAGAAATAGGGTTTTCTAGAACTTAGTCATTCTTAATTTTTTCCAACTTCGGCGTCTCATCACAGTACCTACTTTTTTAGTAATACATATTGCTGACTTATTTTTCACTCCTTTTCCCCTTCTCTTTCCCTCTTTTTTTTTTTTTTAACTTTTTAAATATTCTTAGGATTCTGGCAGATTGGTAGGTAGTGGACTAAGGCAGCACCAGATCTCTGGGCTGCCTAGAAATTCCTTTGATGACTTGTTTTTGTTCAGACTGAAAGGGAAAAGACAGGGCTCCCCATTGAAACCGTGGGCTGCACTCACACCTCACATGCTGATATTTCCCTGACAGCGACCAGTCGTGTCACATTGAGGCCGCCAGCTCGCCCTCGGCCTGGGGCTGAGCGGCTGGTGTCCTGGCAGATGTCACCCCGCTCTGTTGGAACAGAGCACTCAGACTTCTTGAGGCAGCCAAATCCATTTTTGGAGAACGCAGATTGTTAGAAAGCTCTTCCTTAAATAGAATCGAGCTTTTGCATTTTCTTAACTTCCTCATCTCCATGTGCCCTGTAGGGCTGTGCTCAGCTCCTACTGTCCTGGGGAGCAGCAATCCCTGCGGCTTCTGCTCAGGTCAGGCCATAGTTCCTCAGCAGCATCTGCCCTGAGCCTTAGGTATCACAAGCTAGAGATGAAACCATATGTGGAACCTACGTTATGCTGACTTATCCACGTATTAAGAGCAGCCTGGGGTCTCCATATCCAACATCAGGGAGAAGAGGCCCCTGTTTTTAATCTTTTGGCTTTGATGTGTATATTGGGCTCACCTGGAGGCTTGCTGTCTGTTAGAGAGAGGGACCTATTTCTCCCAGTGGGAGTTGCCGTCACCCTGTTTGAAGTCCTGTCCTACCCCAGGGGAGGCACTGCGTGTGTGGAGTGACCAGGAGGGCAGACTTCTTTCCCACAGCCTGACTCCATGCAGAGCTCATAGGCTGGAAGGCAGGGCAGCCATGTAGCCCTTCCACTTCCCAATGTTCTCTTTCCTACAAGACAGAGCCAAAGTCTTCATGGCTTTGTACTTTATTATCATCAGCAGGAATACCTAGAAATGCAAGAGCAGGCACGATCTTGCTGTGTTCTAGGAGTGAAAACTGCAGGAGCGCTGACCCTCTAATAAAGTCCTCATGCATCATCCGCACCGTCCTTTGTGCTGCTCAGAGACTCACCTGACTTGGAAGTCTTTGGCAGAATCCCCCTGGTAGACACCTGCTGTGGAGTAGAGTGGTACGAAAACCCCTCACCATGTCATGGTGTTTGAAGTGTTAGCTTCCGCTGCAAGCACAGTACCCACAGCCCTGCCCACTCTCTCCGGTTCTCTTAAGCTCCTTCACTGCTGAAGTTGGCAGCAAACTTCATTTTGTCACACACAGTGCTTTGTTAGAGCAACGTGAAAAAAACTGTATGATTAGCAAAAAGCTCTGCCTCTTACGCAAGTGTTGACATTCTTTTCCTTTTTTTACAATGGAATAAAACAGTATGCGTTCATAAAACAATCACAGTTCAGACCCCTTCTTATTAGTGGACAGTCTTGAATGGCCCAGAGTGCTTTCCCACAGATAACGAGGTACGGGTCAAGAGCTGCTTCTGCTGGCCTGGCAGAATTCACTTGATACTAAAGGACTGTGAGCCTGGCTGCCTCCCGGCCATGGTGCTAGCCTCAGTACTACTGGGCTTGGTAGTGCCTTGACTTCTACACCCAGCGTGTGGACGTTGTGAAGTGCCTCAGGGAATCCTCAAAGGTGGGTTTTCTCTGTTTTTTCGGAGTGTCCATTCAGGGCAGCCTCTGGGTGAGGTCCTCCAGGCCTCTTTGTTGTGCTCTGGAGAAATGGAGCATCAAAGAGCCCCAAAGAAGGGCTGTATGTAGCCAGGCAGCTGAGGAGGGTCCGGTTGGGTGTGGACCCCACAAGTGGGTAGGGACAGTAACAGAAGACACAGGAAACCATTCTCACATTCCACTGAGTTCCCAGAAAAGGGCTGGCTCCATTCACCTCTCCTCACAGAGAAGAAACACTTTGATTTACATTTGTAGTAACACCTTGTCAAGTCCAACTTCAGAGTTTGAGGAACTAATAAATTAATTTCCCACCTGTGTAAAAAGTAAACACCTGCCAGGCATGGTGGCTCACGCCTGTCATCCCAGCACTCGGGAGGCAGAGGCAGGAGGATTGCTGAGTTCGAGGCTTGCCTGGACTACTTAATGAGCTCAGGGCCAGCCTGAATTACAAAGTGAGACCCTGTCCCAAAAAAAAAAAAAAAGAAAAAGAAAAGTAAACACCTGGCCAGCATTTTTGTTTTTTGGGTTTTTTTGGAGAGAGGGTCTTGCTCACTATTTAATACAGGCTAGCTTCAAACTCACAGCCATCCTCCTGCCTCTGCCGCCTGAGCGCTGGGATTACAGGCGTGAGCCACTAGGCCTGGCATTGTGATATGTGGTACTGGGGATTGAACTCAGGACCTTGTACTTGCCAGACAGACACTGAAATCACTGAGTTAAATCCTTAGCCCCCCCAGTGTTTTATTGATGGTTTTCTGTGTGTGCCAGGCAAATGCTCACCACTGAGCTACAGCCACAGCCCAAACCTGGCTCCATCCAGCAGCAGTGTCACGTTTCTGGAGCAGTCAGGTTGGGCATCATGTTTCATTTCTTTGTTTATTTATTGCAGTACCAGGGATGGAACTCAGGCCTTCACACTGAGCAACATCCCCAGCTCTTTTTGAAAAAATTTTCAGATGAGGTCTCACTAATATGCTTAGCTGGGCTCAGACACGTGTGTAGACTTCCTTCACTTCCTTCAGGTCCATGTGAAGGTAAGTGTGGTCATGGGTCTGCGTTCTGACCACCTCTATCCAGGGAGGGGACCCACCAGGAGCACTGTGTGCCACTCTCAGGGTGCCGATTGTTTTCCATCCTGGAACATTCCAGTGGATTTGAAGCTGCCCTACTATGGGTGCCATAAGGGCCATCTTTGTAAAAGCGCCTGTTTTTCACAAAGGACACTCCCTCCAGGTGCCAGAGTCAGAAGCACTATTTGTCTTGAGACACCTGGAGTTGTTTTTGATGGAGTGTACAGACTGTGAGAAGGAGCAGGTGGGAGCCAGGGTGCCAGGCCATAGGATGAGACAGAAAAGATTGGGCTTTACCCCAGTCACTGAATACCTGCAGTGCCAACTTGAGTGATGATAAGAGTATGGGGCAGCTGGCACTGTGCTGTACCAACCAGCTTGCCCTTCCATATGTCTTCCTTGTCAGTTTTAAATGTGCCAGAATTCCCTACAAGAAAGTTTCATACTCTTGGGCAGAAAGGGTCCTGAACCTGTGAGATGTGCTTAGCAAGTTGATTTGACTTTGTTTGAAAGATACGGGTAAGTAGGAGAGTTAGGTAAGGTATTTTCATTACATGGCTCAAAATTTATGAAAACATCGCTGTTTATCTAAAAGTAGACAATTCCAGGGTTGCCTGAGGAGTGTCACCAATTCCAGAGCAACTCACCCAGGGTGCATCTGTGTGGCCTTGCTGCCAGCACAGTCAGGGGCCGGGATGCGCCAGGACTTCACCTCTGACCTGGGGTTGCCTGCCTGGGTTCAGTGTCAGCCCCTGTGCATCTCAAGTGACACTGTCCCAGCTTCAACACCTGTAGAAATTGGTGGGATTCTGGCACTACAAAGATCCTTATTTTAGATTCCAGGCTGCAGCCCACCTGGCTGTATGTAGACAGAGTGGGAGGCTTGCTCAGTGACGGAGCCCTGATATTTGTGCCCTGGATGTGATGAATGCCCTTCTTGTGGACGTACAAGTCAACGGGGTAATGGACGTGGCGGTGGCAACTACATCTCAAGTAACCAGGGAGGTGGCCTCTTGCTATCCTGAAACTGTGGCATGTGGACACTTTGACACCCCAGGGGTCAGCTCAGAGTCCTCCTCAGCCCACCAGGCAACTTGGGGCCAAGAAGAGGTGATAGTGCCACAGGGCCTTGCAGTGCCTTCAGTGTGACAGGGGCTGGAGCATCTCATCCAGTGTCTGGTACAGTTGAACCCCAGAAGTGAGAGTGGTGCAGAGTCTTCCCGGGAATGGCTCCCTCTTTCGGATCCAGGACTTCTTTTCATTTTGGCAGGTTCTCTTCTAATCCTCCCTAGCATCCAGGGGGCATCCCTGTGCCCCAGTGGATCCCCAGGCCCTGCAGAACCCATGCAATCTGAGCAGTTACGTGGAAGGACAGAGGGTCCCTGTGGCTCCAGCCTGAAGCCATGAAGAGTCCAAACCAAGGCCCAGCTGATCTGCCACTGCGGCACCTCCCAGGGAAGGGCACAGCAATCTTTCTCTGGAATGCCTGATCCATGCTGGACACCGCAGCACGGCCACCTGTATCTTGTTCCTACTGTAACCCTGAGAGGGCGGTCACAGCAGCCTTGTTTACAATATGAAAATGTCCACCCTTTGACTCAGTGAAGGGCCTGATTTGATCTCTGCTGTTGTCCTTGTTCTGTCTGGGCCTTGGGTTAGGAGAGGGACAAAAGACACCTGCCTAGTACTGGTATCAGTAACCTCAGTGGCTGCCTGCCCATTTGTGCAGCTGTACCAGTTGCCTCCCTTGCTGCACCCCTTAACACGCTGGTAAGCAAGTGCCCACTGAACTTCACCCTGGTTCCTGAGGCTTGCTGGCTATATGTCTGCCCAATGTTTGTAGCACACACTCGCAAGGTCCCAGTCTCAAGTGACTTCCGGCTGCCCTCAGGACTCGTGGTCACCGCATATCCAGAGACGATCAGGCTGTGATCCACACACTGGCTGCCAGTGAGATTTCCTGAACTGTTTTCAGCTTATGTACTTTCCGGTTCTTGAGCAGTTGTGACACTCAACTCCAGGCCCTCAAGTGTTTGTTGTTTAATAAATCGTGCAAAAGGAGAAGCCATTTCTTGGTGGTGCACTTGCCTTAGGAGTCCATTTTCTTTGAGAGCCCAAGGGCTCCTGGCGGTCATCATGCTCATCACAGAAACACACTTCTAAACCAAGTCACCCTGGTCAGGACTTCATCAAACCACGTCAAACCTCAACTTGAAACCCTTCTCCTTAAATAGTTTATACATAATATTTTTAAAAATCCAGCCAGATGCAGTTCCACATACCTGTGATCTCAGCAGAGGCTGGGCAGAAGGACTGAAAGTTAAAGCCCAACCTGGACAAGTTAGTAACTTAGACACTCTCCCAAAATGAAAAGGGCTGAGGATATAGCTCAGTGTGAAGGCCTTGGATTTAATACCTACTAACTGAAAAAGTAAACCCACAAAAAGCAATCTTATTTTAAAAGTTTAACTTCTCCAACAAATTGTTTGCCATCTCCTACAGAGACAGGGCTCTGGGTTCTCCGAATAATCTGGACCACCTTACATTCACTTTGGCTCTATGTTACTGTTGCCTAAGGATGAACTAAAGAGGGATCGTAATTTAGAATTCACTGCCTGTCTCTCCAGTGGCTCCCAGTGGAAGTGGCCATCACATGTGTTGCCCAGACACTGGAAATTCCAACAATGGCCATGCACCAGCCCTCCGGAATAAATCTGATTCGTTGCTGTATGTCATACACTCCCAAGTATTCAGAACCCAAATGTAAAACAACTCACAGCAGATTAGTGGGAGGATAATTAGAAAATAGAAACAGACTGTTTTGAAAAGATGAGCGGTGGGGCAGAAGCAAGGAGAGCCCAGGAGAAATGGGAGGATGGTCTACACTTTAGAAGACCACAGTGAAGCAGGGTAGGGATCATCATGGGTGCTCACACCTGAGCAGCTGCATCCACTGGGGCCCGGACTGACTGCTGTGGTCACATCCTGACAAAGGACAGGCATCAGTTCCAGCACAGTGGGCCCAGTTGTCCATATTTCACACCAGTGGGCTGCACTGACCACGTGCAGATGGGCAATCACTGGAAATGATCCTGTGTGCTGAGTGTGTATGTTATGTCACTATTCCCAAAGTGTGTCCGTGGTGCTGATATCAGGTTGGGTGCTACAAGTCCCCGAGGATGATGCCTGTGGAGGACACAAGCAGCTTCTCTGTGGGTAGAGCACCACAGCCACCGCTACAGAGGCAGGTGGGCCACAGCTGGCGTCTGGCAGTGCAGGTGGGCAGGGCTGTTCTGGACATTTGCCTGCGTGTTCTCAGTGTTGCCTCATTTCTAGCATCCTTCCGAGCTGCTTCTGCCTCTGCATTCCCAGCTTCTGTGCACCAGTGTGGCATCAGTGGATCTCAGGTGTGGAGGTGCAGGGGCTGCTCCCAGTTGATTTGGACCGAGACCGCCTCTTTTTCTTCCACACGGCATGCAACACTATGGGGCTATTGGTGAGGACCCTGCTAATTTTTGGTTTTGATTTTGTAGGGACATAGTGCTTCATTGCCTTACTTATAAGAGGTACAACTGTTTGTGAGCTGAGCGTGCAGTAGGGGTGGATCTGTACTTGTCCTGCTGCTACTTCACATTAAACAGATCTCTAATTGGCAGCAGGGTGGCATGTTCGAGGCCAGCTGGGCAACTTATTGAAACCCAGTCTCAAAATAAAATAGAAAGGCTGGGGGTGTAGCTCGGGAGCACAGCGCTTGCCAAGCATGCGTGAGGCCCTGGGCTGAAGCTCAGGAATAACATGGGGTGATCTGTTCCTTTCTCACATAAAGCCAGTAGCACAGCCAGCAGGGAGTCTGGCTGTCCATTGTGCCTGGTTTGAACTTGGTGCTAAGAAAAAAGCACCAGGGACAAAAACTGGCCTTGTGGTGCCCAGAGAGACCACTGGAGCCCCGGTGGATCTTACATGGTGTCCCCCACCCCAGTGTAAGCAGCTTACTATTTCCTTTCTGCTTCTGGGAAATCCTGGGAGGGCATCAGAGGTCACAGGCTCAGGGATTCTGCATGGCATCAGCCAGTCATTGCTCTGCCAGGCTTGCGCCATTTCACAGCAATCCCAGGAGCAAACTCCTTGAGCTCTTGGTGGGGACCTTTGCCACAGGCCATGGATCTTAGAGCCCAGGGACCTTCAGGAGCAGCTGCTGAGCAGAACAGATGGGGAGCAGCCAGGAGCTCAGAGGATGGGGCACCTCTGTCTGCCTTGTCTAGAGCCTTGAGGGACCGGCTACACCTTTCCACCTGTACTCCCCTTGGGAAGGAGGCTACTGAGGCTGGCCCAGCATTCTCTTGCCTTGACTGTCCATGTCACAGCCCCTCATGCCAGCAGTGTTTAGGGAAGACGCAGGTTCTTTCTCACCCAGTCTGTTCTGTCCGTGGCCCAGCAATTTGTGAATCCAACATGGCCGCGAACACAGCAGCCATGAACCCTGGGCTCTCTCCCATGACCTCCTTTGTGCAGCTGCTTTGCTTTCCCCAGTTTCAGAGACCTCGTCACAACCCCAGATGAGGGAGGCACCCCAGGATTCCTAGGATGGAGAGCGAGGCAGGCTGAAGGCCAGGTGCTGTCACCAGCCACGTGGCATTCACCACCACTTGTGTCTGGCTCTTATGTTAGGTGTCAGCTGCCGTGGCAGTGTTGGCGTGGACTTCAGTGAGCGCTGAGCCATTGCTAAGGGAACTGACACTTCTGTCCAGGCAGCGTCTCACACCCCTTCTGCATATTTAAAACCACTCAAGCTCCTGGACTAGGTAAATGTGTCGAGAGGTACTAAAAATGTATATTTCCTTAAAAATTACAATGAAAAGGGTTTTTGAATTATTTTCACTGGCATCTGTATTACCATTTGACTTGCATATTGGTGAAAAAATCATCTACTTCTAAGCCATTTTTTGTTCTCAGGCTGGAATGTGTGTTCATGTTCCTTGCCTTTCATAGGGAACTGTCTTCCTCATTACTAGGACTGGGTCCAGAGTGCCACATAGGGACCAGGAACCCACATAGCGACCAGGGCCTGGTGGTGATGGGCCCACCCCTGGGCCTGGGCCTGGACCTCTCTTAGTGGGTCTGTCACTGGAGGGGGGACCTTGGCAGAGATGTGGCACATGGTGGTAGGGCCCACCCGGCCCTGCATTTGTTACGGGCCCTGCTTTCCCTCCCTCCCACCCTGTGGCCTGGACTGGGGAGCTCATGTGGCCCTCAGGGGAGCACTCCATGATGGGGTGCATGTCCTAGATATGACAGAAGTTAAGTCTAGTTGAACTCTAGCCTGGCAGCAGCAGTTGGCACATTTAAGAAGGAAGGAGAGAGGATGGGTGAAGGGCAGTTTTATTTTTTCAGGCTCTTCATCAGGGTGATGGAGAGTAAGCTCACATGTCACTAATTAAAGACCAAAGGAAGTTGAAAGCGACCTCACATCACTGAGAGCGTATAGGCCTGTCTCCCCACTCCTGCTGTGGGACCACTGCCTGGCTGTGTGTGTGTGTGTCCGTCCCAGCTACCTCCTACCCTGTTCCTCACAGGGTGCCTGGAGTTAGAGGTGCTGCTCTGCTCTCCTGGCCCAGCCTCCAAGGGGAGATGTTTCCTGTGCCCGCTGCCTGGTGCCAGTGTAAGAGGTTGAGTTCATCCCCTACATGAAAGTGAGCTTGGTCACTCTGAACCTTCTGCACATCTTGTCAGTTCCCTGGGATTGAATGATCAAAGCTTTTCTTCAGTTACCTTTAATACTAGATCCCCATAATCAAGAATTGTAACAGCATAAATAATAGCATTTTAAGCACAAGGAAGTTTTCTGGCTAAGTCTGGTTTTTGTTATGGATCTGATTAGTGACAAAAGACTTAAATGCTTTTACCTAGGGTTCTTAAAATGTAAGCACACTGGCTAAATGAATCTGCTTGGATACAGTTGGGAACTATCAAATTTGACGTTTCTTCTCAGTCTGCAGAGCTCCAGCTGGAAGATGACAGCCGGAGCACATTTTAAAGGCATCTGTTGTAACATCCCTTCGTCTTAAGAGGGGTGTATAAAAAATTTTGACTTTAAAATTACTAACATTAATAATGTATGACATATCCAAGCTTTTATTAGAACTCAATCTTTAATGTATGTAATTTCATTTAGGACAGTTAAAATGTGCTTATTATTATCAATAAAAATGTAACCTGGGATCAGGGATCTAATAGCCTGATGCCAGAAAATCATCTCAAAAGTAGAAGGGTGGTTTACCTTTAAATCTAACGCAGCCATTTGCTAGTTAGAACAGCGCCGTCTGTCTGATTACAGGATGAGAACTCTCCACCCTACAGTACACAATATTTTATTATTACTGTTAAACCCAGTGGAGTTGTTGACTGCTTTGTGGCTGGCTTTGCATCAGCAGCAAGCTCACTCCTTCACAGAACTTGGTCACCCCCCACCCCTTGGCTGCACACTGGGCTCCCCGGATTGGAGTCTTGGCTGGGAAGGGCTGTGTCTGGGCCATCATCCTGGCCTAGGAGGGTTGGCTGAGTGCCCTTTAGAGACCATCAGCATCTCACCCCAGGGCCCTGACCAGAACACACAGTGTTGCCACCACAAAGGGCATTGGGGGAGAAGTCTTGGGGACTTCAGATCTCTGTCTCCCCACCCCCCAGTGCCTGGACAGTACACAGGGACTGCTGCGCAACAGTGTGAGAGTCCCTGTCCCGGCCACACACGGGGCTGACTTCTGTGGCCTCCTCGGTTCCTGTACTAGAACCCCAGTCTCCATGGGGATGGCATGAGGAGGTCCTGAGAGTGGAGCCTTCAGGGATGAAGGTTCTGTCCCCTTAAACAGAGACCTGCAGAGACTCCCCCTCCCCCCACAGTGAGGACACAGCCAACAGCCTCCTGGTGGGAGCCAGCATCCGGGACTTCCAGCCTCCAGCCTGGGAAAGAAGTTCCTGATGTCCTTAAACCACCCACCTTGAGAGTTTGTCACAGCAGCCAGGACAGAGCAGACATGAGACCTCTGAGGTTCCTCTTTGGTCTAAAACACCCTGACTCGTTTGGTGCTGGGGACAAACCTGTGGCCCCCTGAAGTTGGGCAAGCACCCCACTTCTGAGCCCCAGCCCAGCACCATCTCTTTATGAAGATAATGTGGGGATCCTGAGCTGTCTCTTCACCCCATCTCCAGCAGAGGCATTAGAATCCTTGCCCCACAGACAGCATCTTGGTACATTTTTGTTTTGCTTTTTCATGGCAATGTCCATGACTTCTCTGTTCCTTTTCAGACACTGGTGGTACCAACTGTATTGAGCACACTGTAAATAAAGCCATTGCTTTGGCGAAGATGCTCCTTCTGACCTGGTACGTTGCCTGCCAGCAATTGGGAAGCTTTTGTCATGGCCACACTCTAGGTATTCTCATCCACACTGTGGCTTATCCAGAGCCTGCACAGCCAACACCAGCCACCAACATGCTCACACAAACAGAAACTCTAGGCAGTGGTGTTTTAGGATTGTCAGGAAGACTGAGTGAAGGACTGGAATTCTTGTCCAAAGCCTGGCTTAAACCCTGCATGACCTTGCACCTTGGTGAGGGGTGAGCCAGCAAGCCCAGGACCATCTGTGTCCTGCAGAGGCACAGCTTACAGCCTGAGAGACACAGGCTGTGACATACCCCCTCCTTGGGGTTCTCTAGTGCGGGCCAGCCTGCACAGTCCGGTTCTGGGACCCAGCATAGCAGGCCTTCAACACAGCACTGGAAATTGTGGTGTAGACAGAATAGGGAGCTAGGTTTTGGCTTCTGGGCCACCATGTGCGTGGTTGTGGTGACCGCTTCATGGAGGTACGTATGACCCTCATGATGGAGATGTGGGATGAGGTCTTGCTTCTCTTGTTGGGGATATAGGCTCCAGGAGGAAACCAGGCACAGCATCCTGTGAAAACAAAGTGGAACTGAAAACCACTGGTTGGGACTTAAGTGTTCCGTACAACCAACTGAAAGAAAAAGGTGATGCAGACTTCACAGGAGAAAAGATGAGCAGAGGCAAGGTCCTGTACTCTCTCTTTTCCGTTTGGGCCATGGTGTTCCTCCTAGAGAGCCTGGCCAGTGTTCAGTGGGCCGAAGTCACATGCACAGCAGGACTGTTGTCACCTGTGTCACACAGGGATGGATACTGTATCTGATCTCAGTCATCACAAGGCTGGTCCAGGTGAGGAGAGAGGTGGGGTGGCTGGTTCCCCAGAGCCTGGGAGTCACCCTGCTGCCAGCTTGACTTCAACTCAAGGTGGCAGCCACATCCTTGTCTTCACATAGACAGGAAGGCCACCTTGCTGTTGGGATGTTTGTCTCTCCACTCTGTCTCTCTTGTGCCCACTGCCTCTGTGCCCTCCCTGGGCTGTGGCCATTGTGTTCTTGCTGGTGCCCAAAATCCACAGCAGTGGAGCGTAGGGAGCAAGTTCATTTAACTTTCCTTTCATTCAGAGTCTCTTGTCCCTTCTGTGTCTCAGCTGGTTCTGCTCTGGCCCCTGGGCAAGAATGGAATGAGGAGGAGAATGGAAAAAAAGGGGAGCAGCCCCAGCAACTGTCTCAGCATGTCCTCCAGCTATTTGGGACTCATGCTCCAACATCACCCCAATCCTGGATGTTGGCCTACCTGGGCAGCAGGTAGCCTATATGCTGCAGAATCATGCAGCATTTCTGTGACTTGAGAGAGAGAGGGAATGGGGCATGCTTCAACCCCACTCAGGGTGGGCACTTTCTATGGAAGCCTGGCTGTCCATACAGCGTCGCTCACGGCTGTGCATCTCGGCCACTGCAGGTCACATGGGCTCCCTCGGGCACCCTGCTGGGTGAGCCCCGGTTTTCTCATCTGCAGGAACAGGGATACTGCTTACCTTTTCCCAGGGCTGCTGTGTTAGGTCAGATGACTCAAGAGGCAGGAATTCAGAGTCCCTCGTTCCCCAGCCTTGAGTGCCACAGCAGCAGTAGCTCCAGATGGGATTATTGTGGTGGAGTGCACCTGCCTAGGTGCCAGAAGTCCAGCAGGTAGACTCTGTCCTGGTGGCCATCTGGACCCCTGGGATCAGGCCCAAGGGTCTTCAGAGAGGACTTTGGTCCTCTAGGTAAAACAGAGCTCTGAGCAAAAAGAAATGCAAAGCCCCACTTAAGTTCTACACACAGCATCAGTTGTCCCCAGAGCATTTCCTGTGCTGCCTGCACCTTTTCTGAATAGGGTTCTGGGGCCGGACATGTCTTCCCCAAGAGGTCCTCAGCCTGGGAATTGCAGAACGTTTCCAAAGGGTGATGGAGATCATTAAGGTGGGCCCATCCACCATGACCAATGTTCAGTAAGAACTGAGCTTGGGGCTTGGTCACCCTCCCTGCCTGGCATGGACCAGGCCCTGGGTTCAGTGCCCAGCAGTTCAGGGAATCAAGGCGCAGACCCCTAGGGTTAATCTCCGAGGACACAGGAAATACAGTGGGCCACAGAGTGAGGGGGTCCTCCTAAAGTCGTAGCCCGGCCTCCAGCATCCCCATACAGCCTAGGGGAAGGAGCTATCTGTGGCTTCCAGGCCATGGTGTTGCATGACAGGGGCCAGAACAGACTGTTGGTCACAGCCTACGCAGATGCATGTTTGGCTAGGCTTGCTGTTTGTGTCACGGTAGAGCCAGGCAGTGCAGTTTTGCACTGGGGTTCCATGTACAGAGGACTTGACATTCCTGGGGACATGGTGCTCTGGGCCTGTCCCCACCTCACAAAGAAGTTTCACAGAGTGCCTGGTGTCACGGGAGCTCTGTGGCTCCCTGAATGTGCTCACATTTGATTTGGGAATAGGTCAGTAACATTCCAGTCCTGGCTCAGTCCTGCAGGGCTGCTTGTAGCACCTTGTGGTGACCCCAAGCCACACATCCTCTCGGCTACCAGCCTTGGCCCTTTCTACCCCACTGAGCACCAAGTCCTGTCCTCTGGGATTCCCTCAGTTTCCTTAGTGGTCTGTGCATTCGACAGGGCCCCCCGAGTAACATTTGTCCATGTTCTTTATTGACATCTTTCTGTCTATAAAAGTTGTGCTCCCTGGTCCATGCTGTGTGGGGTGCTGACCTCAAGAGGGTTTTGTCACCCGTCTGGACGCTTCAGGCTCCCCTGCCTTCTGAGCAAAAGTTTCAAAGTTCCTTCTCTCACGTGGGCATGGCTGTACATGTCTGTATTCCCAATGCTCTGATGCAGGAGAACTGGATTGCAAGTTCAATATGGCAACTTAGCAGCCTTTAGAGGGATCAGTGGGGAGCTAGAGGTGTAGCTTGGTACAAAAGGCCTGAGTTCCATCCCTAGTACCACAAATAAAAGGAAGAAAAAGATAAAAGAGCCTTTTATTTGCCATGTGTGGGGCCAGAAGTGTTGGGATTTCAGATGTACTTTGGATGTGGAATATTTACATACCCAGGATCTTTAAGTTGGTCCCCAACTCTAATCATGAAATTCATTAATGCCTCTTACATGACTGCAAGTGGCTGCGCCAGAGGGCCTGCATTTGCCCTGACCATCACTCAAGGTCAGGCATGCAACTGAAGGCTCGTAGGTGCTGAGAAGTCTTTGTGTTAGGTTTCTGGTTTGGAGTTATGAACACCCACCTGTGCTGGTATGTGAGGATGCCACAGTGGTCTCGCTATGTATGCAGCTGCTTTGTGTTTGACACTATAGGAGAGGATGAGCCATGCAGGATAGCACTTCCTATTTGTACAGACCAAGAGAGCACTTAGGAGAAACTTAAGTTTTTAGTTTGAAACCTTGGTTTTCCGTGAGTAGCTCCTATCTGTGGTCCATGACGAACCAGTGTGTGGGTGATTCTGACTCACCCTGCATGTACCTCAGCACCCACACCCCATTGGACACACATCCTGGTCTGTGGAGCTTAGTCCCAGCTGTAGGTGCTGGCCCACTTTGCACCTTCAGTACTTCCTAGTCCTACCTACACCACCTTGCAGTGGAAGCCAAATTGGCTGTAAGGACCAGCCATCCTCCCTCCATTTTGAGGCATAGAAGGACAAAGAGAGGTAAGGTGCCCCCAGAGTCTTTGTCGTCCTTTTAGAGGGAAAAGGACACTTGCAGAACCTCTACATGGACTGGGAAGAAGGCATGCTGGTGAACAAGTGGCCACCTCAAGGAAAGGCTGCAGGTGAAGACCAGGATGTCTCGGTCCTCCGCCTCAGGGCTGCCCTGCATCCCTGCCCTAGGGTGCTCCCGAGTCCCATAGGTTGTAACTGGGTTAAAACCTGTGAAGGGCTCTTCACCCCCTCAGCACATCCAGCCCATCGGGGACACCATAACTTTGGGGTTGGAGTCCCCATCAGAACAATGATACCTTCAGTTCAACGTAATGGGTCATGTTTTCTAACTTACTCATCACGATCTCTTGAGAGAGGTTTGGCTGCTTTTGGAGAACAAGGGGCAGAAAGGAGGGTCTGGGCTTCTGTGCTGGAGGCCTGGGCCTGGGTGGGGAGGAGGGCTCAGCCTTGCTGTTGCTCGGGAGAGCTGACCACTCAGACATGGTTCTGTGGCCTCTTTCAGCCCAAAGTCCACAGAGCAAGGGCATGGAGCACGTTAATGCCTTGCTCTGAAAGGTGTTTTGAATCCATAGTGATGATTAAATCTTAAAACTATATCTCAGTACATGACCTGCCATGAATCCCCCCTCAGAATAGTCTCCTCACATTGATTGAACTCACTCATCCCATTGTTCTTGCCACTTTCTGAAGCACCTCTGGGTTCTCTTTCCTTACCATCTGTAGTTTCTCTGTCTCCTGGCTGCCTCAAAGTCCTGAATTGATTCAAAAACCTTTCACAGTTCTTTTGACTTTGGGGAAGAGCCAGAGGTCTCACTGTGCCACATCTGACCAATAAGGTGGATAAGGACCCAGCATCATTTTCTTCAGAGCCTTCCTTTCTGTTGGATGACCTTTGGCAGCAGCATTCACTGAATATTTGACCAAACATAAAGACGTGAAGGAGGACTCAAGAGCTGTTTCAGGGAATGGCAAGAATGGTGGGAAGAGTATTTGAATGGGAGAGGGCTCTTGAGAGATTTGTGGCAGTGTATCTTTTAAGTAATAAACTTAGACATTTGAACTTTCCTCACATCTCTGACCTTCCTATCTGAGAGGCCCTGGGACATCTCTAACCCTGGTATCCTTTCCCTGACTTTCTGTGCCCTTGTCACTGTTGGGTTCAAAATGAGCTGTGTATGGATGGAGGAGAGCTCAGCTTAGCCTCACCTGGAATAATTGCCACCCCAGACAGAACAGATGGTGCTTTGTCCCCAGCCCAGATATCCCCCATACCTGGGTCCTGCACACACTGAGCCCAATGTCTCCCTACAGGCCTCGGCAGGACGCGCAGGAAGCCCAGTGCGCGGGATGCATCCCCAACACCCAGCACAGATGCTGAATTCCCCACCAATGGTGCAGCTGACCGCATCTATGACCTCAGCATCCCGGCCTTTGTCAAGTTCGCCTACGTGGCCGAGCGTGAGGATGAGCTGTCCCTGGTGAAAGGCTCACGTGTCACCGTCATGGAGAAGTGCAGTGATGGCTGGTGGCGGGGCAGCTTCAACGGGCAGGTGGGCTGGTTCCCATCCAACTATGTGCTGGAGGAAGTGGACGCGGTGGCCGCTGAACCCCCCGGGATGCCCGGGCCACGCAGGGCTCCTGGCCTGAGCCTCACTCGGGGCACACTACACGTGGTGCAGACGCTGTACCCATTCAGTTCGGCTACCGAGGAGGAGCTGAACTTCGACAAGGGTGAGACCATGGAGGTCATTGAGAAGCCCGAGAACGACCCTGAGTGGTGGAAGTGCAAAAATGCGCGGGGTCAGGTGGGCCTGGTTCCCAAGAACTATGTGATGGTGCTGAGCGATGGGCCAGCTCCACACCCTGTGCCCGCTTCACACCCTGGCTTCGCAGGCCCCTCAGCCAGCGGGCGCTTCGCAGGCCGCGAGTGGTACTACGGCAGCGTGACACGCCACCAAGCTGAGTGTGCGCTCAATGAGCGGGGCGTGGAGGGCGACTTCCTCATCAGGGACAGCGAGTCTTCGGTAAGTGCAGAAGGCCACCCAGTGGTTCCTGTCAGAAAACAGTTAAGGAACAGCTGCCCTCATTAATAGTGCCGGTCTCAGGTTCCCATTATCACAGTGCCTTCTTGGAATCATTATCTGTAACCATTTTTGTGGACACTTTCTAGGTAGTTTACGTTCTGCTTTAACTTAGGAGCAAGGTCGGACTTGGTGACAGAGTGACCATGTGACAAGTTGGCACTGAGGCGTGGGGCTGTTCCTCGCTGGGACTCACAGGCTCCATGCAGCGGCACAGGCATGGCCAGCGGCTCCTCCTGAGCTGCCACTGTGTGTAAGCTGAGTTGTCCTGCTGGCCTCAAGTGACATTGTCATTTGCATCTGCAAGTCTCTAGGTGTGTAGCTTTTAGCTATGGCAGAGCAGGGCAGGGCAGCTGGGTCCTAACCAGGCCTATGTTTAGCTGTCACCTGATGGACAAGTGGATGCATCCCTCATGTAGTCTTTTTCAGCCTTCCACTGTCTCCCCACCCTGTCTCTTCCTGTTCATTTGGGATGTCTTGAATCTCAGCCTGGCTTTCACAGCCATCAGCAGGCACTGAGAGCCCTCGGCTTTGTAATCTGTCATAGTCTCATTTGACCGTGTGTGGCAAGACAGAGGTTTCTTTATGGCTCAGCCTGCCCCCAGGACTCAGAGGCCAGGTCTTTGTGTCATTTGCTTGGTGTCATGGGGTCTGGGACTCCCTGTGATAGAGACCACAGGCAGCCTGACTTCTGAGTTAGCACAGCAGTTTGGGACGCGCACCTTCAAAATGTGTGTCACTTAGAAACATTGCACTGACCGAGATATAAATAAGTTACACTTTTTTTTAATATGACACTTTGGATTGAACCCAAACCACACTGAGCTACATCACAAGCCCTTTTTTATTTTTTATTTTGAGCCAAGCTAAAAGTAAGCTGCCCAGGCTAGTCTCACACTTGCTGAATGCTGGGAGTAGAGGGTACACTACCGCCTCTGGCTAATGTATTTTGCATTTGAAAAGACTTGTTGTTTTTCTGTTTTAAAGAATAAAAGCTCATCTCTGAGTGCTAGCAAGGCTGGCCTTTTGAGGAGAGAGAGATGCATATTTCAGGAACAACAAATGAAATCATTGCCACATATGTGCTATCGTGTCCAGAAGTGTGTGTTGGGCTCACTGGGAAGTGGACAGACAAGCTCACCTGTCTGAACTTTGTCCTGCCTCTCTCCTCTCCTGTTGTCTCCAGTTGTCGATTCGCCTCTTCATCCGAAGGGGATTTGGTAACATTTCTTATCATCACTCACTGTAGCTCTTTCACTTGTGAGCCAGCCCTGCCTTTGAATCAAGGTCCTGCCTGCCTGTAGCGCTCACCAGTCTTATCCACAGACTCTGGACTCCTTAGGAAACCCAGCTTACAGTTAACTTGTTTCCAGCCAGTCCTTCACTCTCTCAAGATGTGGCCACATCCCTGGAAGTGCTGGTGGAGGTCACAGCAGGACCCAGCTGACACAGGGCTGACGGCTGGTGTCCTTCAGAGGCCCAGGTTGTTTACTCGTGAGACTCTACATCTCAGAGAGTTTTCCTCCCACATAATGCATCCTATGGCAGCACCTTTGTGAGAACACATTTGGATATATTGACCTTACCAAAGTCAGGATGTGCTTTGTTTCCCTTTTTTATTTTTAATCTGTTCATATTGCCTGGCCAGGAAATAAAAGAATTAGAATAGTTCCTTGGTAGATTTTTTTTTTAAAGTAATGAAATTTCTTACAAAAACCTTCTCTAGCCATAGTTTCATCAGTCCTGCTCTGTAGCCAGGGATTCACACTGAAACTCTCACCCAGATCCTCTCAGGACTTGTTGAAACAGGGTTTGGGGAATTTACCCACCTGCAGCGTCTGGTCTGCCCCCAGAATTTGCATCAGCAGCACATTCCTTTTGTGGCTGAGCCCTCACACTGTGCATTTGTAATGATTTCATACATTTAATCACAGTTATTAAAACACCGTTTCTACACAATACTGCATCCTCCAGGAGTTGTAAAAAAAAATGCTTAAAGTTGAAAATTACACCTCTACCTCAAAGTTCAATTTTATGTAGAGCTATTTGCTTCTCTTGTCTCAGATTCATCTCTTGAAGTCTTTTCCGTTCACGTTGTTACTCGTTTTTTAGTTTGATTGTAAATGGGCAGCTGTGTTCCTGTGCACAAGCTGGAGCTCAGGGGAAGGGCTCCCTGGCAGCCCAGGGGAGCAGACCCAGCAGAGGGTTCCCGTAGCTGGCCAGGGTGTGAGTCCCCATATGACCGGCTCCCGTGCAGAGGAAGAGCAGGTCGTGGTGCACTGTCTCCATTCTGTGTACTATGGCCAGGACCATAGCAGTTTTAGGCCCCGGTCTGTGAAGTACATCTGACTCGATGTTGGAAAGCTGTGTGCATTCATCTGGTATGGGCCCCATGGGGCAGTTCCGCATTCAGCACCTGCTTCCCAGCTGTGCTGGGGTCCTGACTTATAGTTATCACACCTTGAGCACACAGCCACAAGCCACGCCGAGTCTATGAGGAGGAGTGCTGGCTGAAACCAGTTCTAACCACACATCCAGAGGACACCAACATGTCCTTCTCTAGAGGCTGGATGCATCAGCCACTTTCACACATGGAGCAGAGGACTAGAGATGTCTGTGATGTGTGGGCAGAACATTGGCCTCTTGTGTTGCTGAATATACTAGAGAATATTAGAGCTCAGCCTAAAGCTACTCCATGCTACAAAAGGGTTTGGAGTGAGTTTTATCTCTACCGTATTCTGTGTAAAGAAAATACAGGTAGACTGAGCATCCCTGACCCCAGATCCCAAATGCTCTTAATATCTGGAGCTTTCTGAACAGCAGCAGCAGCAGGATGTCATGGTGGGAGTTCCACCTTGGCCTCATGGGACAGTCACAGTACGGGGCACTGACAACATCACACCATGTGACCCCCAAGCTGTGTATCTGAAGCTTGTATGAAATGCAGGAGGTGTCGCAGACACAGAAAGCCTGTGGTGATGAAGACAAGCTCCTTCGCCACTGTGAGCTCCTGCAAGACCAAATGAAGTTGGCCACTGCATCCAGAGCAGGAGGGGCACAGCTCTTTACCTGATGACACTGGAATTCCACAACCCTAAAGCAGTGGCATATTGTGAGAAAAACATATTAACGTAGAAGGTAGCATTTTTGCTAAGTGCAGTAAGCACATTCGCCCTGCTGTAGCTCCATCCAGACTCCTTGCTCCTTCCTCTGCCATGGAGATTCCCATCCTGCTGTTTTGCTGTGAATTCATCTTTACAAAGGACTCACATAAGTGGAACTTCCCTTTGGTGACTATTCACTTCATTTAAATCATGTCCACAGAGTCCAAGTATGTAGCAAGTTTAGATTTTTCTTCCTCTTCAAGGCTGTGTAATACTCCATTGTTTGACAGTAACACATCTTATCTGAGCTTTTATCCATGGGTGGACATCTGGGTCCTTCCACCTTAGCCACCATTGACAGTACTGCTACAAGTGTGGGTCTACAATACTTCCAGTTCCAGCTTCCATTTCCTTTGTGTATTTACCTGGAAATGGAATTGCTGGATCAAGTGCTAATTCTGTTTTAAATTTTTTTTTTTTGAGAGGGTCTCGCTTTGTAGTTCAGGCTGGCCCTGAGCTCACTATGTAGCCCAGGCAAGCCTCGAACTCAGTAATCCTCCTTTCTCTGCTTTCCAAGTACTGGGATTACAGGCATGAGTCACCACGCCCAGCATTTGTTACCGGGGATCAAACTCAGGACTTTGTGCGTGCAAAGCACACGCCAGAACCACCAAGCTAAATCTCCAGCCCAACTGTTTTAAATTTTTTAGTTTGTTTTTCTTTTTCTTTTTTTTTCTTTTTTTTAGGGATCAGCACACTTTCTGCAATTGTCACATTGATTTACATTCCCAGCAGCATGTGCAGGGTTCTGTGTTTCCCCTTATCTCCAGCACATGTTGTTCATTTGTTCTGATGAGTACAGTAGCCTGGACTGCATCTGGGAGCTTCACCCACAGCTTGGCTTTTGCCATCCACATTTGGCAGGCACACTGCTCACCCCTGGAGTTGTTTAAGGCATGGCCAAGGCAGCAGAGAGTTCTAGTACCTAGGGTACAGAGCTCAGTCTCCACTGCTAGATCCCCATTTTTACTGTTGGAAGGACCCCAGCCACTGTTCTCTCCTTGCCTGGCCATGATTCCTATGACTCCTTGAAAAATACAGATTTGGGCCAGGGATTTTAGCTCAGTGGTTCCAGCGTCTACCTCACAAGCACAAGGTCCAAGTTTGATCCCCAGTAACCACATACCACAGTGCCGGTGGCTCATGCCTATAACCCCAGTACTCAGGAGGCAGAGGCAGGAGGATTGCTGGTTCAGGACTAGCCTGGGCTACATAGTGAGCTCCAGGTCAGCCTGAACTACAAAGCAAGACCCTGTCTAAAAAAAAAAAAAAAAAAAAAATCAGTTCTAGCCCCTTTGGACGCTGCCCAGGTAGGACACTGAGAAGACAAAGAATGACAAAGACAGTAGTTGAAGAGGTGTGTACATTTAAATCTAAATAAGTACGGCATGGGCGAAAGAGAGAGACACATGTGCACATCCAGACTTGGAGGCCAAATCTGTTTAAAGGCTAGGTAGGCTTCTTTTGAAGTTCTTCTAGCTGATGGCCAATTTTCTTTATTTATTAAAAGGGGTTTCTTTCACACTGTGATCCTGTCCCACGTGGCTTAGCCTCATGCAGTAAACATGTCAGATGTTTGTAGACAGCACCAGTGCTGCAGGTAGGTCATGGCTCCGAGGACAAGGGACAGCTAAGTATAGTATCAGGGCATCTGGTCCCTTGGATGGTCTCAGCTAGTCTGATTTGACTACAACTAAGGGAATCCAGAGTGAGGGGGAAGTGCGTTCTCAGGGCTGAGACAGGGGAAGTTCACTGGGTGCAACTTGCCCCCACACATGCTTTTCCCTTTGAGGACAGCCAACCACAGCTCCAAAGAGTGTCTTCCTTAAAGAAGCAAAAGAACAAAATAGCTGCTTAGAGACTGGAAGACAGAGTGACACCTCCCCATGGGGGTGCAGCGATCTGGTAGATGAGTGGACTTGAGTGCTCACTGGGGACAGGATGGTAAGAGGTCACCCCAAAGCCCACTTGGGACCCAGTAAGTCACTGCAGAGTCCTTGCTGCCCTTGTCCATGTGTGTAGTAATATTAGGGGTCTAGGAACCAGGAGCTGTGGGGAGTAGAGTCCTGCTCTCCCCTCCTGTTTCCTCATGGTATTTTACCTAGAAGAAAACCCAAACCCAAGAGTTCACGCCAAAACTCTTGGAAATGAGAGAGAAAGAGACGATCGAGGAGACTGTTTGCAGCAATTGCTTTCAAATTTGGAGCAAGGGAAAGCAGGAATTGAGCAGCTGGCTGTCTGCTTCAGGAGTCACCGGAGGTGCCCAGGAGTGAGTGAGTGAGACTGAGCCCAGCAGGCAGAGCTGTAGGCATCGGTTGATCCCACGGAAAGAGAGCCACTGAGTGCGCTCCACCCATTATGGTGAAACTTGCAACGCGATGAAGAGTAGGAAGGAGTAGAGGACACAGTGGTTACATTTGGGAATCCCTCAGTCACGTGCTCTGAGCCCAGTGCTGGGATTTGGAATTCAGTCATATTCTTGGACGTAGAGTGGTTATATCCAAATAGGGAGCCTAAAACCTAAATAAAAGCATAGTTACAGGGACTGCAAAGAAGTCAGTTTTTGCCAGTCTGAATTGCCTGTGGATTCTTTCTGAAAAGAGAGAGAGCTGCATGCACTTAGTTTTCCTGGCCTCTGATTCAGTAACCATAAGACTAGATAACTCATTCCATACCAAAGATTGTCAGAAAAGTGGATTACAAAAACGTATGGTATTGAGGTGACCTGGAAAGATGTCCATGAGGTCTTCAGCAATCTGCCCTAGAGAGGGGAATCCCACCCCAGATGTGATAAATGGAAGCAGTAGTGGGTGACTTCCAAGATGGGGTCTCAAGAGGCATTGTGTCCCCTCCTGGCTCCCTCTGAGATGTTAAGTCTAGGGCGAGCCTGCTGTGTGCTGTGTAGATACTTAGCCCTGGGAACCCCCAGGGGGTCCAGGTGCCCTTAGTCTCCACCAGTGTCTACACTGCTGTCTGCATTTGACTGCCTCTCTCATGTGTTCTGGGCTTCTCAGACAACCTTCTGTTTTCCACTGTACCATTACCAGCCCATACCCCACTGCTGGGTGTGTGTAGCATGGCTCTTTGTCCTTTAAACTTCCCAGGTCTGAACACAGGATTTATGTGTCAGGAGCAGGAAAGAGAGCTGACTGTGGAGGGACCTTAAGCTGCAACCAGCTCTGCCTGTCGGTATTGAAGGGGAACATGTCAGAGGTCTGGCACAGCTGTGTCTCCAGAAGGTGCAGAGCTAGGAATTGGCCAGCTCAGGTGCAGGCTTGGGGAGACCCCTAGCCCATTCTCCAGCCTCCAGGGAAGGATGTTCAGTGGCACATACTGGGCACCCTAGACCAAAATCCAAACTGCTTCAAAGACTGAAATCTCATGAGGCTACCATCAGGCCACATCTGTGACACTTAGTCATATGTTCAAAACTATTTAAAATACTGGGTAAAATTAAACCACCAGCCTGTGTGTATAAGTATATATGAGTATCTTCTTGGGTCCCAGCATCTTGGGTAAGGGATACTCAGCCCTAGCACCTAACGGTATGTGGGAGGATGGAGACTGTTTGTTTTCAAATTTCCTGAGGAATGTCTGCTCCATTTGAATTAAGACACTGAAACTTTCAGCACTTCTGCTTGGCTAAGTTTGTTCTGTGTCCTTAACTTTAAGGTTTCTGCTCAGGAGCCCATGAAATTAAAAACTATCTTTTCTGCCATGCAAGCGTGGCTACCATAATGCTCATATGCACACATCATGATGCTAATTTAAGGAGTTCAAATTACACACAAATGTCTCTGTTCAGAAAGTATCTGCTCATCAGAGGGTTTAATTAACATTGCGTGAGCCGTGTATTTACCACACTCCACTCCTATTCAGCCTTCCCTAAACACCGGGCTGCTTATCTGTGGCTGATTAAAGTCCCCCTCACACCAGCATCATGCTGGCTTAGGTTAAGCCATCAGAGCGAAATCGGCCTTTCCTGTCTCAAAGGCTCAACTTCTAACATAGAAGAAACCTTCACAATACTAATTCCATGGAACACAAAATAAATAAGAGAAGAAAATTCAAGAGTTCATTGGGAGAGTTACGCTGCTTGTGGCCTGTGTGTGTGACCAGACAGGGTACCCAGACTTGCACAAGGAAAGTACCTGCTGGGAATGAGGGAGAAAGAGAGGGATACTTTTCCCTGTTTCCTTTCAGAGCCATGCACTGCACCTGACCAGGATAGTCACTTAGACAAGGCTAAGGCTGTCTGTATCCAGCTTGTGTGGCCCATTAAGGTGGTCACCATTCAGAACTGTGTGGCCACTGAGAATGTGATTGCCCCCAATTCTCAGCTTTACTTTGATTTCACTTACCACAGTCTGAAAATATTAAGTACAAAACACCAAGCCTAAAATATTCCTGAGTTTTCAACACCTCCATGTTCTGAGCAATGTGATGGAATCCCTCACCACACACTCGTGGGTCTGAGTCACTTAGTAGCTACCCAGGTTATCTGATGGTTAGGTCTGCTGCTTATCGCTGAGTCACCCTTATTGCACTACAAAGTGCCCTGAAGCTGAAGACAGAAGTCGTGGTGCAGGGAGGTGGTGTGGTGTTTCCTTGGAGCAAAGCGGTGAAAGAGAATACGATATTCTGAAGGAGAGAGAATCCATACTGTATCACTTTTCTTACAACCTATCTTAGAATTGTTCTCTTTTAAAGGTGTCACTGTCTGTCTGTCCCTGGGCCCAGTCTGTAGACTCTGCTTCTCCTGTGAAGCCCTAATGTGCAAGGCAGGCATCCAGGTGCTGCAGCTGCAGCCACATGGATGTCTGGAAGGTCACCCTGCACTGCAGGCTGCCGTGACATATGGATGGCCTGGTTCTCAGCTCCCTGTGAGTGACACAGACCTCTCTGTCCCTCTGAGGTGTCAGGGTCACTGTCTCCCACCCTCTGCTCCTTGACTCCTAGGCTCTGTGGCCCTCAGCTTGACCCAGGCCACCACTTTTCCTGAGCTCCTGCGGCTCCTCTTCACGTGTAGAGCTCGGGGCTCTGCACTCATGGTGTTGCTCTCACTTGGCCTGCTCCATGTAGAGGGACATGTGAGCATGAGCAGTGACAGCTCTGTCCCCCATTCCACCATATGGGCAGCCGTGGCCCTGTGCAGTGGGAGTCATCCAGATCCTGTCTTCCAATTCCAACGGGCCAGGTGGAGTCACCTTAGCTTGGCAGATTTGTACCCCCTTTTCTGGTCCTGGTATGGACCTGGGAGGTGCTAGAGGAGGGTCACAGAACAGGAGTGAGCAGCTTGGCTCCACAGGGATGCAGAGGCCTGCACATCCTCTGGATCTCAGTAGGTGCTGCCTGGGCCCCGTACAGAGGAGCAGGATTTGGGCTGCCCTGGCCCCTGGCTGTTGATGCTTCCGCAAGGTGCTATCATGCAGCCCAGCATGCTGTTTCCTCAGTGGGAAGAGACTGGGTGGGACACATTATGGGACAGAAGGTGAGGATGTGGGCAGGTGCCACCAGGCCCATGCCCTACATTGACCCTGGAGGGCAGCTCCTGCTCCACACCCTCTCCTGGGCCCTCACACACACTGCACTGCTCCATGCCACCACCACTCAGGGTCAGCTGCCGTGTCCTCAGGACCTTGCCTGACTACCACTACTTGTACACACACATACACACTCACACACCCACACATGTACACACCCTTGTACATATATATGTATAAGCACGCACATACTCATACAAATGTACATACCCATAGCCATGGATATACAAACATACACCTACATATTAAAGACATGCACTCGTATGTATGCACACATTCTTGTACACACCTACATTCATACATGCATAGCCTTATGTGTACAGATACACTCATACACACACACACACTTGTGTGTAAACACTCATATTTGTACACATGCACTTGGTCACAGACATACATGCTCATGTACTCATATATCCATACATTTATGCATATGTACATGTAACACATTTATACCTACATAACACACATTCATGCACATTCCCACATTCCCATAAATGTACACATGATCACCCATACACACTGTCATAGACACAGGTCACATATAGTCACATGTAGTTACATCCTCACACTCAACATATACTTACTCCCTCTCTCGCACACAGTTTCCTCCCCTGCTGCCCTTGGTTCCCCCCATAAGCTGTCCTCCTCTTCATGGACCCCAGAAGTTTGCAGCCACCCTGTGCCTTCCACACATTGCTGCCTGCAGAGCCCGGTGCCCTGCACAATGCCCATGTGTCCTGGTCCAGCTGCCCATGTGAAGTCAGTCTCCAGGAGATGATTGCTGGTTGCAGAATTATTTTTACAAGCAGCATTCTTCATTCAGTGTCCTTCCTGCATGTTTTTCAGTAATTGAAAGAAAAGGCCAGTTTAATATAAAATAACATTACTAAAACATCCTCACATAAAGGCAGGTACTGACATCATCGCCATGCTTCAGTGCCTCTCAGTGACTTCTCAGTCAGGACATTATGAATTCTGCTGAAAATGCACCCCATGTTTCCTCTGCCTTTTATTGTTTAAGAGCTTAGAATTAGTATTTAACAGCTTTTTTCTGGTAGTTAGAGTCAGAGGAAATGGAATTTGGAGTTCTTATCTCAGGCAGAGCACTGTGAATCATGTGAGGTTTGTAAAGACAGTTTAGGGAATGACGCTTTGAGTTCAGGTGTCCCTAGCACGCAGGTGGGCATGGCTGTCATACCTTGTACTAAGCAACTCTAGCTTGCATCCTTGTGGCCCTGAATGGTGTCTGGTTGGGAGACAGGGGCTCATGACTGGCTCCTCAGGGTCACTCTGAGGCTCTGGTGCCACCAGTAACCCCACTGTGCGCTGATGCAGGACCCCAACCTGTTCCTGTACTAACCTTCATATGCTTCCTCCACAGCCCAGCGACTTCTCTGTGTCTCTCAAAGCATCAGGGAAGAACAAGCACTTCAAGGTGCAGCTGGTGGACAATGTCTACTGCATCGGGCAGCGGCGGTTCCACAGCATGGATGAGCTAGTGGAGCACTATAAGAAGGCACCCATCTTCACCAGCGAGCACGGCGAGAAACTCTACCTCGTCCGGGCCCTGCAGTGACAACAGTGGCTGTGCCCCCAGCTCCAGGCCTTCCCGGCCGCCTCACCTGCTGCCCAGCCGGCAGTGCAGTCTGTCTTTCTGTCCAGCTTGGGTGGACTTCCGCCCACCACCGCAGGCCTCCCACTTCGGTGGGGAGCTGCACCAGGGTGTCCCGGTGCTTTGGGTCACTATCCCTGCCAGGACACTGGGCAGCAGTGAACCAGTGGGCTGACAGGCCTAGTCAGCGCCGTCCTCAGCTGCAGCCTCCTCCACCACCAGGCCTCAGACCCCAGGCCTGGTACCCGCACCCCTACGGGGCTCTGTGGAGGGGAAGCGGCGTGATAGCAATACTGGAACCCGGTAAGGCAGCCGGGGAAGCTGCCAGTGCCTTCGAGGCTGCGCGTGCAATAAGAGTTCTGAGAGTCAGTCTGCACGCGCGGGAACCCGTGACGCAGAAAGACATGTCAGTGACTGACCCCAGACGTGCCATCACAGTGCTTTCTCCTCTTGCCCTTTGGCTTGTTTGAATTTCACAATTATGTATTTAATTCTCAAAGTAATATGTACCTGTAGCCGTTTGTTGACACTAATAGCAGATGATTAAGGAAAAAAGCTGTTCTTCGGGAAGGGAAGCTATCTGTACTTTATACACACACTATACATATATATATATATATATAATATGTGTATATTATATATATATTATTTGCTTTACAGGGAAATTTTTTCAGGGTTTACAAAAGAATATGTGATTGGTAGGAAAAGACACAGAATGTTTATTAAGAAATTGCATTTCCTTTTTCTTTACATTTGAACTTCTTTATAGTTGAAATACACAGTCCTGAGGTGGCACACTCCTACAATTGAAGCAGGGGTCTTGAGATCCCTTAAACTTGCATACCCAATTTTTTGGATATTGTAATAAAAAAAAAGTATTATGGCAATACTGTGTGTATTTATCAGTGGGAAAATGGACTCTGTCATGGGCAAGGAGCGATAGCCACATTTTCTGAAAACTCAGCACTGAAAGGGAACTACTTAGCCCTTGTACTGCTCGTGTGTTTTCCCTGTACCAGTTTTGCACATTGAAATATAGGCTTTAATGGGTAAAACTTCAGGAGAACCCAAGACATTGAACTCGATCGTTATACTCCTTGGAGATTATTGGTTTTAAAAAATCACTTACTGAGCCATTGTTAGCTAGACTTCTTATTCAATAGCCCCTTACCTGGTGTCCCTGAGGCTGTCAGCCAGTGACCTGGCTGTCCCAGACGGGTCCGGGTCACCATAGTTGTGCCAGCCATTGTGGTGCGTGAGAGCTTGTGCTGCACCAAACATGTTTGCTGCTCCCTACACCCCGCTCCCCAGACCCCGTAGGTCTGCCTTCACCCACTGTCAGATGAAGGCACTGTGAACCCAGCAGGACAGACCCCAGGCTCTGCTCCAGGGCTCAGCCCTGCCCACTCCAGCCTGGAAGGGATTCAGGAGGCCGGGGTTTTGCAAGCTCAAGCCCAGCCTGGGCAATTTAGTGAGACCATGTCTCAGAATAAAAAGTCAAAAAGATATGAGGATGGAGCGCAAAGCAAAAAGCCCTGGTTCAGCCCCCAGACAGAGAGAAAGAGATTTCTGAGAGTTTGGTACCTTTTTGAATTTGTTGTCTTTGCTGCTTTTGACCAAGTTAGGCTTCTGGTGCCTGAAGTTGGCAGCACCAGTCCTGGGGAGATGACCTTAAAGGTGTCCATCTTACTGTGGAGAAACGGCCCCCAGAGTGCAGCAGTGACCTCATAGATCCCTCTGTATGGCAGTGCCAGGGTGGAGCAGTTTCCAACCTGAGGTGCTTCCTAAGGCTTACAGTTGTTGGGGCTATTTCTAGTCTCACCACAAACACCTGCAAGAGTCCACTGCTACCCAGGCTAGGCCAGAATAGGTGTTTTTCCATCATTGAGCCAGGGAGCTACCTTTTCTCTCGTGTGTTCCTACCATGATGTCCCATGTCATCACAGGACCAGACCCACAGGTCTGCCACCAAAGAAAGAACCAAAGTCAGCCATTCCTCCAGTTAAATGGTCTCAGGCATTTTGCCACCTCAGTAGAAAGCTAGCACAGTGTTTCTTTGGGGGCCTGGTTCTTAAACAGGGCTGTCCTGGTCCCAGGACCTTGTAGGTTCTAGCTGCTATCCTGTGATGCTCACAGGCTCCTGTGCAGCGTCGGAGATAGCTCAGAGTCACACATGGGCAAACCCAGCCAGTCCTTATCACCCCCAGGACATCACAAGGCAACCTTGCTTCTCTGAATGCAAAAGCTTGTGAGCAAGATAGGGCTGCTCTCCACCTCCAAAACTCAAAGTTGTGAGAGCACCAGCCAGGGCAGCCTGGGGCAGCTGAGACCTCAGCCCTTCACTCTTCCTCACCTCTAGCAGATGTGGTGGATAATTCCCATCCCTAAGAACTATAGGTACTGGGTTGGGATACTTGGTCTGTCCAGAGCACTGGGCCTCCATGAAGCTGCTGTGTTACAGTTTACTCAGACTCTGGGCTGTGGCTTCAGCCACTAGGAAACTTTCATCTTCCTCTAAGGTCCCTCAGTCACTCAGGTTCCCATTCAGAAAGAGCAGTGGTCAGCACACAAGCTGTGTACCACAGCCCATATCTGATAAGATCCCAGGAGATTGTAGATTGGGGTTTGCACTTGAGGACTCTGCTTGTCTCCTTGAAGTTGTTTGTGTGTTAGTCATTTTCCCAGGGCTGGGACAAAATAGCAAATGTCCTCAGCTTAAAGGAGAGGTTTATTGTGGCTCATGGTTTCACAGGATTCAGTCTATGGCAAGCTGATGCCAGCATGGGAACGTCATGGTGGAAGGGCAAGTGGCTCCAGGAACACATGAGCCCTGAACACAACAGATGCTTCAGAAGCTGATCTCCAACTGCTTTTAAAAATGCATGACCTCATCCTCAAATGGCAGGTGCTGGCCAAGTCCTTGGCTTCTGTGACCAAAACTTAAAACCAGGAACCACAGCCCTGGAGCCTGTCCCCAAGCTGCTACTGGTGGAGAGGGCAGGAGACCTTTGAAGGACCCCAGGGCCAAGGCTGGCAGACTGGTATAAAGCAGACCCACCTTGTGTGACCTCCAATGAGGTCCAAACTTCATGCCTAATGTCCCAGCCCACTGGTGCAGAGCTGCATGACATAGGCAGCCCTTAAATATGGCACTGGAGTAATTAGACATCTATATTCATTTACATAGTGTGAAGAACTCAGAGCTCTTGTGTAGCTTGTACTTAACAGAGGGAAAACCTCTGGGTTAATGTATTAGCATGTTATCTAAGTGAAGCTGATGGTGAGCCACCCAAGATCTCAGACATCACCTGGCATTTGTACCAGCAGGATTCATTTCCACACACACTCAGGGGATCCTGTAAAGAAGCCAGGACCAAGAGAGTATAGAAAGTGAAGTAACCATGCCACCGAGACATTGGCCTAACCAAAACGCAGACACCCGTGTACCATCCAGGCCTCACCAACCCTATCATAGTGTTGGGGGTTCGGGTGCTGTCTTGGCTACAAGTGCTTTGGGAACTGGTCTCGGGTACCAGTCCACCCATACTGTCCCCAAATGAGGCATCTGTGATACATCTTTAAGGTTGCTTTTTCTTTTCCTGCAAGGCTGAGATGGTAATACTGGCTACTCAGTTTTGTGGAGACCATTTGGAGGAATGAGAAGTATTTTTACTTTTTCACAGAACCCAGATTTTCTAGAATGGTTATGACTTACCGGAAAGAAAAAAAGTTCATATAAATCATGTAGAACCAAATCCTTTGAGTCCTACAGATGCTCAACTTGACTATACTGATTGTAGAAAATATTTATGAAATTTCTCATCTTCACTTTGCTTGGTTTCCCAGGGATAAATAGAAAGTGCTTTTATGTTTAGTCAATATTTTCACCAAAAGGCCTGTTAACCACATTTTCCAAGTTTAAAACATGAAATAACTGGGCTGGGGATTTAGCTCAAGTGGTACTGCGCCAACCTTGGATGCACAAGGGCCAGAGTTCAATCCCTGGTACTGACAAAAAAAAAAAAAAAACAGATGGAATGACATCAGTTATCAGCAGACTGGATGTTGTGGAATACTGAGCTCATACTTACATTATTTAAAAATTTCTTTAAGAATCTTCTCAATAGATCATCTTGACTGACTTACTGATAAAAGGCCCTGCCCCTGTTTCTGCTCATTTTCCCTCTTGGTACTTAATAATTTTCTGATGACTGAGTACTTTCCTTGTTTACTTTGGTCATTACTCAGCCCACCACAGAGCCAGAGTGAAGTTCTGTGAGGACATGGTTGCTTTAACTTTTTTCTCAGGAGAAGTGTGTGCTTTTTATGGCACCTGTCAAAATGTGCACTTATACTAATTCACCCACCATGGGTTAACTTCAGTCAGAGCTGATCAGAAATGTCATCGCCTGCAAAAATGGGTCTAAGGGTTTTTCCAGGACTGACTCTCAGCCCCAGAAGACCAGCCAACTTTTTTTGTTTTCATGAAGTAAATGTCTGCACCTGATGACAAGGGACAAAGGGTGACTGAGACCCAGTGACTCACTTGGTTAAAAACACTGCCATGTCTTGAGACTTGTTGATTTTATTTGGACTTCAGACTCCCAGGAGGGTTTCTGTCTGACCCCACTAAAAATGCCCAACAATTTCCACCTATGACAAACAGTCCTCTCTTCACTTCTGACACCCCCAGGCCCTTAGCACCAGCTGGTGGCAGAGACTGGCTCTTCTAGTGCCAGACTGTCCTTTCTGAGCCACCACATTCAACATGATCCCAGGGCTCCTTCTATACAGTAGATTTGCACAAAGACCTCTCTCATCACCGTTTCTCTCTGTTCCAGGGGTCCCTGGGTTGGAACCCAAATGCAGTGACACAACTGGTCCATTGTGAACTTCAGTCAGTAGGAGGGTGGTGGCCAGGGTGACTCACCAGGCCACCTGCTGGCCTAGCCCTAGGGCCTCCGAGTAGTCCAGTTTCCATGATAACCCCCATCTTATCTACGTCCCTGGTCTGAGCCCCTGGTGGAGGACATTGGTGGTACCTCCCTCTAGAGCTCCTCCTGCTAGTCTGGGCTGCATTTTCCTGCCTTGGTTTCTCTCTACCCAGCCACACCAGTTCTGGAGCTGGAGCCCAGACCCAAGCCTGCAGTCTGCAGCATTTCGGGCAGGATTCAGAGGCCAGTACACTAGGCACCAGCCAGGGCATGAAGGCTACAACATGACAATCACAGACCAGGTCCTTGGGGAGGCAAGGACTCTTGATTTGGGCAGTGTGTGTGTGTGTGTGTGTGTGTGTGTGTGTGTGTGTGTGTGTAGTGTGTGAGTGCATGTGCATGTACTGTGTATCTTCAATCATTTTTAATCACTGTACTGTAAATCTATTGTGTTGATATAAAAACCTATTGCTTCACTTTACCCTTAATGAGTTTTGCTGATTACTGCAGATGAATAGTATATATTATTATCTAAATTTCAATGTGCTGTCCCCCAAAAGTTGCCTGATTAAAAAAAAATAAAAAACTAAAGATAGCCAGGCATGTTGGCTCATGCCTGTAATCCCAACACTGTGGAGGCAGAGGTAGGAGGATTGCTGAGTTCAAGGCTTGCCAGGGCTACATAGTGAACTCAGAGCCAGCCTGAACTACAAAGTGAGACCCTGTCTCAAAAAATAATAATATAATAATAAATAACAAAAAATTAATGTGGATTAAAAAAAAACTAAAGATCAAGCTACATTGTGAGAGGTAGAGAAGATGTTGCCAGTTACACTTCAAGGGAGTGGCATTAGTCCAGGCAGTACAAGAGACAGTTTCCAACCAGTGCCGGAGACACCCAAGGTTCTAGATCCACTCTAGCAAGCGTCAGAATCCCCTGAAAACTCAGTACACAGGGACTGCTGGCCACACCCCAAATCTTTGGTTCAGTGGGTCTGGGAGAGCCTGAGAAAGCAGACTCCAGTAGGAGTCAAACACTAAGAACCTCACCTGCTGACAATTCCTGTGCAGGAACCAACAAACACCCTGCAATCAAAGCCTCCAGTGAAAAATAACAGCATGGTAATTTTTTGTATTACTTTCAAAACTCCCAACCCCCAAACCATGTCCGCATCTGTATAGAAATGAAATTGCAGGAGAGCTAAAGCAGGCTTGATCAGAGCAATTAGGTGGCCTCTTGTCTTCCTCAGTCTGTGACATAACGTCCCACAGGTGGCATATGCAAAACATGGGCCCATTTGTTCTCAAGAACACAGCAGCCGCTTTCCCAGGGTAGTATATTATAGGCGAAGCCATTGCTGGAATTTACTTACAAATGTAACTTTTGACTTTTTACTCTAATAGCCTTGTTGCAGACCCCCTCAGATTTCCCCTTGGACAATCATGTGGGCTGGGAACACAGGGAGGTGGCCTTACCAGGACCCAGGTTTTGGGTTCACAGACAGGACAGAGCACGCTGGCCTCTGGAAGTGGGACAGGAAGAAATGCTTCTACCCAAGGGCCTTCAACCTCCACCAGTAACCCAGGGCCTGTAAGAAAATTAATAATTGTTTTCTTTCTTGTAGACAGCCAGAGGTGTTCTCCTTCCTAAAGTTTAAAAACTGAACAGTGAGCAGCACCCTTTCTTTTGAGACCCTGGGAAAACCTGAATAAAGCCCTGACTTCACCTGCCTTGTTTAGCTATTTTCTTACTTTGGTCACTGATTTTGGAAAGCACTTCACCTTCCAAGAAAGTATATCTCAGGCGGGAGAGTTAACTCAGTGGTTCTGGTGCTTGCCTTGCAAGCGCAAGGTCCTGAGTTCGATCCCGGTAACCACTTACCCCAATGCTGGGCGTGGTGACTCACGTCCACCAGCAATCAATATCACATACCACAGTGCCAGGCGTAGTGGCTCACACCTGTAATCCCAGCACTCAGGAGGCAGAGAGAGGAGGATTGCTGAGTTCGAGGGTTGCCTATGGTACACACTGAGCTCAGAGCCATCCTGAACTACAAAGTGAGGCCAGGGTCTGAGTTTGGCCTCTCTCCTTTGCACTGGGTCACTGTGAATAAACAGCGCTTTAGCTCCCTCAGGCAGAGGGGAAGTCTCATTGTCCACCACCGGGGCCTCCAGGGCCACTGAGAGCCATGGTATCTGGCCTAGGGTGTGGGGACCAGCAGGTGGGAGACACAGGGAAGGAGAGTGGAGACTGAGAAGTCAGGACAGTGCACATTCAGAGTTCTGCAAAGCAGAGCACAGGGTCCTGAGTCCTCCAAGGTCCTCAGCACTAGGGCTGAAAATACCATGAGGTCCAGGTTCTGAAGCCTATAGGCTTGTGAGAACCTGGCCACTGAATGGGGAAAGCAGGGGCTGTGGTTCTGAAGTGAGAGAGGTGGCCAGGACCTGCAGGACAGTGACAAAGGCTGCCAGTGACTCCTCCTAGACACATTTCTTCAGCTTTCTCAAGGATTGCTGGGCCCACAGAGTACACTGCAATGAATCCTTCTAAACCAATGACACAGACAAATTGTTCCTTACAGCTGATCCCAGAAGGATGCAGGTGCCAGGCAGGGACATCTTTTGGGGAACTAAGGCCAGAGCCCTGGGCTCTACCTGATGGCAGACCAGACCGAGGGGGATGGGATCCAGAGGCCCAGCCCCTCCCTGCTACGCTGCCCTTGATGCAATGTCGGAGCGTGGTCTGACCTCACTGCTGAACAGGGAGAAGTGGTGACCTTCATCCAGCTTCTGGTTTGCTATCTGTGGACAACAACTTCTGGGTTATTAGGACTGGCAGGAACCCAACCTCCCTGCTTGGCAGAAGAAAGAAGTAGGTGATCCCAGGCACATTTAGAATGATGGGAGTGCTTGCCTTTACAACAGCTGGCCCACTTCTGGAGGTCCCACTGCTTAGGCCCCTTTTAGCTCTCAGGATATGGGGATAGCCAGGAACTACCAGGGACCATTATACTCTGGGGAGCACACGGCCTTGAGATCTCACCAAAGGCCACTTCCAGTGACTCAGTCAAGCAAAAGGGGCATCTCTTGAGGGCAGATTCTGTTACGGTCCAAGTGCTTTGCCCTTTTAGGCCATAAGCAATGTTTAATTACCACAGAGGAGTGACGTGGGTGATATCAGACACTTGCATTCCATTTCATAGTCCTAGAAATGAAAACTGAGAGTTAGGCAGAGAAGGCCTTGCTTATATGGAATCAGAGAATCCAAGGGGCCCAGAATTACTCCTTTGTTTCCTGACCTGAGACATGAAATCTGTGGCTGAAACCTGGTCTCTGTGTGTGTTTGCAGGAAGCCAGGCCTGCTGGAACCTGCAGACTAGAAGTCCTGAGATGGGCATGTCTGGGACAGGGTACCTGGAGGACAGCAGCTGGCAGGGTCTCGATGACTAGGGGACCAGGGAAGGTAAAGTGACATCTACCAGGAAGGAACAGGTGGTAGCTGGCACTTTAGGACCAGACTTTAATTCATTTGTTATAAGGAAAGAGAGAGAGAGATGAAAATGAAGAGTGAATTCAACCAAGTGAGCATAGAACTGCTTTCTCAACCCCAATTCCTCTGATTTCCTTCACTCTGCAGACAGTCCTGTTTGTGGGAGCAACAACACGGGCCACCCAGGACTGCCCCAGCCTGTCTGTGCTGTTTCCCAGGACAGCACAGGCTCATGGGACACAAGGACACCTCAGCCCAGAGTGAGACAGGGCAGGAAGCCCAAGATCCACCACGACACAGAACAGGTCTGATTTCATGTGTTGTTTACTTCTGGAACTTTCCAAGATTATTTTCAGACCTGAAATCTTGGAAAGCAAAACTCTAATCAGAGGACCCTTTGTGTGCGGACCTGGTGGGGCCCTGGGAGCCCCTTGTATGGCACAGTGAGGCCACACTATCTGATGTCTGTTGACAGTGAAACCAAGCCCCAGTGTGCCATGAGCACAAAGTCACCAGAGATGCATGGCAAGACCAACCTCCCACAGGTGACTTGGCTTGTGTTAGTTTGCAGGCATGAGCAGGCATGGGGAGGCCAGGTTAGAAGTTGGTGGCAGAAGCCTAGTGGTGAAGATTTGTGCAAGGAGGAGAGGCAGGCAGGCGGAGGAATGGAGTTGCATAGCAGCCAACCCAAGGCAGGGACTGAAGTGAATGCACTTCCTGGCCTCTTTCCAGCAGAATCTGGCTTCAGTTCGCTGGCAGCTTATATTTGACAGCCCAAGATGGGCTTCACATGGCTGACCCACTCTGTAGGCTGGAGCCCAAGTATTGAATAATATATGTGATCCTTGAGCAAGTCTTTCATCTGCCCATTCACAACCTTTAAAGCCATCTGTGGAAATGGACTATGATTTTCCCCAGAGTTAAATGAGTTAGGTATCAGTGATGGTGCTGTCTTACTCCTAGTATAGAAATTGCAATCTGCACTGCTGTGACCATGAAAATCAGAGGATGGTTGAGCTCTTCTGCAGAGAAGGAAAAAAGCCAACCCAGCCTAAGAACAGGGGTTTCACCTGGCCAAATAGCAACAAATCCTTGTGTTGTTATTAAATCGAGAGCCATTTGCCAAATTCCAGAAAGCCCTGCATTTCCTGTGAGGGTGCAGAAGTGCATGCCTTGTGGACAGTTGTGGAAGTGGGGCCAGGGAGGAAGGTAGCTCTCAGCAGAGAAGCAGGCATCACAGAGCCTACATGGCCACTACAGGCAATTCTACCATGGGTGCTCAGAAGAGTCAGAAAGGCTCCATCCCCTTGAATCTGGGCAAGTGTGCAAAACACTCTACTCTCAGGAACCCATAGTACCAGTCACCAGGCACCACTCTGAGTGTCTCTCAACCAGGACCCAGTCCTGGTTCAACTCAGGCTCTGAGCTCAGGGTATCACCCATAGCCTCTGCCACCAAGCTGCTGACAAAGACCAGGGTAAACTTGTGTCTCTGCTGGGCTGGGACTCTCTGATCTCTGACATTGCTTCTTTCTAGGATGTCCCGGGTGACATCTCTGCAGTTCGGGTGAGACATACCTTTGACAGGTGCAGCCTCTGCTCTGGTGGAAACCAATTGTGGGGATGCAGAGGGCTCAGGGTGGGATGCGGAGTCCAAGGGAGATGGGGTAGGAAGCTGTGAGCAGCATGAGAGCCTTGGTTAGGAAGGTATGTGAGAGGGGACTCATGTATTCCAGAACAAGACACAGGTGGGCTTTTAACTTCCTAGCAGCCACATTTATATGTAAAGAAATGGCAGAGGAGCTCAGACATACTCACAAGGTCCTGCTGGGAGTAAAAGATCATCACGCTCCAACTCACAGCACTGACTCTTCCACGATGGAGGAGACAGAGCATGTCCTGGGGTTGGGTAGAGCAGGCCTGAATGTGTCTGGTGCCTCTGAGTGTGACAAGCTCCTCTCTCCACTCTTCTCATGTTCTGGGCTGAGAAGCTCATGTGGGTGTCCTCCTGGGACAGCACATGCTCCTTCCAGAGCCTACCCTGGGAGGCTCGCTTGGGTGTCTCCAACACCATGCATCACCTGCACCTGCACTTTGGGGAGCTGCTGGGGTGGGGACCCCTGTGAGGTGGGTTGTAGAATCAGCACAGAGCAGTCAGGGGTGGCCTGGGGAGTTCTGGTGTCCTCCACCTGGGCTTCCTGCCCTCCAGCCTCTTTCTCCTTGCCATGTAGTGACTGCAGAGTGAGAGGAGCCTCACTACAGCCCTTGAGGATGGGGATGGGCCCACCTAGCACACTCCTCGCCCCCACCAAGGTTTCCTGCCACTGCCCAACATAACCAGCACTAGCCCTGTGCCCCCTGGAAATGCCACAGGCTGAATTTCTCACCAGTTCCCTCCCAGCTCTCCCTGCAACACACAATCTGTTCAGGGAAAAGGATGCTGACCTGGGGAGAAGGAGCAGGAAACATGCAGACAGGACCCTGGAAAGGGAGCCTGGCCTGAGACTTCTGCCCAGCTCTGTCCCATGATTCTGAGAGGCCCCATGGTGCCAGCTCAGAGGCTTGCCTGTGGGGGTGACGACAAATCCCTCCTTCCAGGGACCTGGGCTGGCTGTGGTGACACAAGACCCACCAAGCTTCTTGCTGCTGCTGGTGGTGCTGGGATCCTGAGAATGGTCCAAGTGCTGGGAGGACCCTGCGAGACCCTCAGCACTGGGGCCTTCTACTGCCTGTTTCTATTTCTCTGCTTTCCTCTTGCTCTTGCTGTTCTTTAGCTTCTCTCCTAAGTGGAGGAGGGGAAGGGAGGGAGCAGCCCAGGGCCCCTTCCTCAGGCCCGGCTCACCATGCCTCAGTAAACATGGACTTCAGCGAAGTCATCTCAGATGAGAGAGAGCAGGAGTGGGCCTTGGGATGGGCACAACAGGTTCACGTGGGCACATGGAGGACACAGCTCTGGGGGAGATATGCCATGATGAGGGGCCGATCCTGTTCTCTCCTCAGATAATACCTGCTCTGCTTCAGCAAGGAGCCTGTTTTCCTTAAGCGCAGCACTTGGCATTCTGTGATTTCCTTTTCTCTCCAGAGGTTTCCCTTTAGTGGCATCAACTTCCCCCTGAACTAGGCCAGGGCCTGAATCCTGGATGACTGGAGACATCTGGGCGTGAGAGAACCCATCAACTCAAGGAGAGGACTTAAGACAAAGCCATGACCCAGGGCCCGACTGTGTGCTCAGAACAGGAAGAGCAGCTGAGGACTTGCTCCTGAGATGGGACAGTCCCACTGTCCTGCTGAGGCATCACCAGAGCCACCTATGCCTACCAGCTGCTGGTCTAGAAGCACATGTGCTCCCCACCCGTGGAACCACATGGGCCAGAGTCAGCAGCATTCTCTCTTCCAGCTGCTCCTGGCCTGGAGCCGGGCCTTCTCAGGGTGGCTGATCCTCTTACTGCTGGGACAGCCCATGGATGTCCGCAAAGGGAGTGTGAACTCGGGTAAGCTTCCCATCTCTGAAGTCCCTGGGAATGTCACCCGAGAGCTATACCACGGTCGCGGCCCCTGGAATCAAAGCTGTAACCCAAGACATTGCCTTCCAAAGGCCGATAACTAATGAGTATCTGCAGAGGGGCTGCTGGGCTAGGGAACAGGTCAGATATTTTTCCACATGTTTATCTGTTCAAAGCAAATCCAGAAGGCCTTGGCCTTGGAGGAACCCAGCTGAGGCAGATCCAGTTCACCCCCCTTTGCGGGGTGTTGCTCAGAAAGCAGCAAGAAGAACAGACATGCTAGGATGGGCTGCTGCTGTTCTCCTGCCTGGGACGGGGGGATGTGTTAGGAAGACCAGGGAAGGTATCTGCAGAGGACTTTGTCCTTTATTCTGGAGGGACTATGGCACGGCTGCCACGGGCCAAGGTACTCAGGACACTGTGGTGGGAGTGTAGGGCTCAACACTTCACTGAGCTCACATTCCAGGATAGAGAAGTGAGCGATCCAGTCCAGCAATTTTGCAGAGCCTGGCTCTGGGACAAGATGCACAGGTCCCTTTAGGAACTGGAGGAGGAGTTTGGGACCATTACTCCTAATGGTCAGAGACACAGAAACACGAGGAGGTTATGGAGTCACGTGTACAGTGTCACAAGCTGGTGGTCAGTATCTGGGATTAGGTCCAGGCACTGGAACAAGTAAGGAGAGGAAAGAACCAGCAACACGACCATCATTTCTAGGGGTTTCCCCAGGGGCTGGCCGTCCCTGATGAATTCAGGAAGGAGAGACCCAGAGACAAAACCCAAGGGAAAACTAGGATTCTGGGACAAGTTGCAAACATCCTCAGCTCCTCCGATGAGGTAGCTCAGAACTACATCACTGTCACTCCCCAGGTCCCAGCATCAGGGGCCCCACTGTGGACCCATCTTTCCACACTGAAAACTAGGTCTGGGGAGCACAGTAAGCTATAGAAGATCTTAGAATTTCAGAAGGTATTAACCAGACATTCTGGGAGTCTCACTGTGACCTGAACCTCGGGAACAGTCTTGAGAGAATTGGTTGTAAATTGTATAAGATAAAGTGAATTTTAAAAGTAAAAAGTTTGGGGCCAGAGATTTAGCTCAGTGGTTCTGGCACCTGCAGAGTAAACTCAAGGTCGTGGATTCCAACCAGTAACCACATACATCACTATCAGGTGTGGTGACTCACGCCCACCAGCAATCAATACCACATACCACAATGGTGGGAGTGGTGGCTCACGACTGTAATCCCAGCACTTGGGAGGCAGACGCAGGAGGATTGCTGAGTTCAAGGTTTGCCTGAGCTACATAGTGGGCTCAGGGCCAGCCTGAACTACAAAGAGAGACCCTGCCAAAAAAAAAAAAAAAAAAAAAGTAAAAAGTTTGGACAAGAGACTGTACAAAAATTATGGGGGTGATTAGAAAGTTACTTAGGTAATGATTGGTATAAAGTGATATTCTAAAACACCCCTGGATCTCCTAGTTTTCAGAAAAATTTAGGTTAAATCTCACTTGAGTCAAATTTTCTTCCTGAGGTCCATATGCAGCCTCTCACTAAACCAAAGGGAGAAATTAGAAATGTGCAGGAGGGCTGGAGATTTAGCTCAGCGGTTCTGGCGCCTGCCTAGCAAGGGCAAAGTTCCTAGTTCGATCTCGAGTAATCACATACAACAATACCGGGCGTGGTGACTAACGCCCGCCAGCAATCAGCACCACATACCACAGTGCCGGGTGTGGTGGCTCACGCCTGTAATCCCAGCACTCAAAAGGCAGAAGCAGGAGGATTGTTGAGTTCGAGGCTTGCCTAGGCTACATAGTGAGCTCAGGGCCAGCCTCAACTACAAAGAGAGACCCTATCTCAAACCAAAAAAAAAAAAAAAAGAAAAAGAAAAAGAGAGAAATGTGCAGGAAATGACAGTTAAAAGGGTTAAGTATAACTCAGTCAGGCAGATGTTCCTCCAGACCAAGGGTGCCTTGTTTCACTGTGACCTCTTCACGTTTCTGTCTTGAAAACAGGAAAAATAAAGTCCCCTTCCCACCAACATACAGCTAAGTGCTCAATATAATTTCACGTGTTCACGTCTTTCAAAATACTTTCTGGGACTTCCCTTGTCTGACCTGAGGATTCCAGCCAACCACGATGGGAGCCCCGGGCTCAGCCTTGGACTCCAGGTGCATCCCCTACCAACCCAAGGGTGAGAAAAGTCTGCTGAGGATCCACACCTGCCCTTCTGCCCTCCTCGGTCCCTGATGGGGAGCCGTGAGCCTGCTGAGGAGGTAAATCCTAGTGTCCAGGTCAGGCCACCTTCTTCTTTCCCGTGGACAGAAAGATGAATATTCAGGGTGCAGGGGCCCAAGGAAGGATGTGCTCTTGACATTCATCTAGAAGATGGTTAGCAGGCAACTCCGGGCTGGTGTACCCTCTGCACACAGCTGCACCCGCTGTGGTTGCCAGTGTCCTGTCACACATCCTGCAGCACTGGTGTGCTCACATTCACACACACACACATTCATACCCACTGCACACTCACACACTAATTCACACATATGCTCCCTTTGCACCTTCCACACATTCAGGCCCTCTTGCACTCTCACAGAAACATACACTCACACTGGCCCTTCTGAATGCACAGCCCCATCTCCTCATGCCTGTCTTGAGCTCCGTGGATTGTGAGACTCGTCCCTGGAAGGTTGTGTCTGGGGCTCAAGGAGAGCAAGTCCTCCTGGGTATGGGACACAGGCACCTCCCGTGTGCCATCAGCACCACTTCTGCTTCTCAGCCCTGGCTCTTGCCAGCCCTGTCCCCTCATGAGCTCTCCCACCGTTGTCCTCCCACTGGTGGCCCAGTCAGAGTCCCGGACTAGGCTAGACAGAAGGTGAGCTGATCACCCTGCTCCAGCTTCTGCTTTCCGAGTTGCCACGCCTGCTGTCCCTCCTCACCAAATCATCAAAGTCTCCCAGGTCCTGGTAGCCTCCTGGGAATAACTTGCTGAGTCGCTCTGGAATCCGAGCGTCCTCAGAGCAGCTGTTGTCCTGCTCAGGGGGGCAGTGGGGATGAGGCTGTACTTTCTTGGTCAGCGTAGGCTGATGGGAACCTTACGAATGTTACTTATTCTTCTGAATGTCAGGCTTCTTGCCTGCGAAGTAAAAGAGCCACTACTCATTGAGCGCCTCCTGCTCCTAGGAAGAAAGAGATGGCTGATATCTGCCAGCTGATCACCCTCAAGACCAGAGCATATCTGCATCACGCTGCTGCTCCAGTCTCCCTCTGTGGCAAGGCTCAGCCACGGTGAGGGTGGCAGCAAATCCAGCTTCCCTTCTCCCAGGGTGCCCATCATCAGGCAAGCAGAGCAGGCAGGGGAACCCAGGCTCCCTGACCAGCCCCATTCACAAAAGGGCTCCTCGCAGGCCACTTCAAGTGTGCAAGCGAAAAGCCAATGTGTGCCTCTCCAACTCTGGGCCCAGTTTATCCAGACAGGTTGTCACCTCACCTGATCTGACTAGCACATTTCCACACGGGGTGGAGCCAGACCTGCAATTGGCAAGGGCAGTTTCTGGCAGAATCACAGAGCTGAGAGGATTCCCCCCTGACTGGCACTTAACCCCACCATGTTTGGCATGACCTACTGTGTGACCTGTCTGTGTAACTGCAGTGGCTCCATGCCCAGTCCACATAGTATAGAGTTTACCCATCTGCCCACCATTTGTGCCCAGTCCTCTCCTGGGCATAGCTCCTGTTGCACTTCTAGGCCATCAGCCCCATGGGGCTGGCACAGTGGGTCTGGTAGCTGCAGGGCGTCTCCGTGGCTCAGTTGGGATGAGTAGGCCCACTGGGTGGGGCAGGGCAGGACAGGGTAGGCCACGATCACTTCACACTCTTTAGAACAGTGTGCAATTGAGAAGTGTGAGCTGTTTGTTTCTGGAATCTTCCCTAAATATTTTCTGAGGGTGTTGACCTCTGGTGATGGAAACCACAGGCAGCTCAACAAGGGTGAAGGGATGTCTGCAGGAGCAGCGCCCTCCCCCTCCTTTCTTCCTGAGTTCAGGCCCAGCTTCAAAGCTGCACATCTAAACTTTTCCACCTTCCTTATGCACTTTTAGTTTTTTTTCCACAAGGAAGGTCCGAGGTAAAGATCAATTCAAGGCATAAGTGAGCCTTTGTCCTTAGGAACTGGGACTGTGTTTTCCCCGACTGAGGAATACTCTGCAAACACAGGATGTTGGGGTTGGAAGTGGCCTTCAAGTTCCTTCATCCACTTCCTGTCTCATAAAGGGGAAAAATTCTCCACTGACAAACACTTCCTGCCACATTACAACTCTGCCTTTTCTTTTCTGTTTTCAATCCCAGCCCCCATAAATAGTTCTTGCCTGGAAAGATCTACACTGAACAACTTAAGGCTAGTCCTCACTTCTCCAGTCCCACCCAGAGAGTGGACAGCTTCCAGACAAGCTTCCCCTCAGCCAGGGCCCATGGAGGAAGTTTTCCTTCATCCTGAGTGTTGTCCAGTGCTCACCAGAGGGGGGAAGATCTTGGGACCAGGCAAACAATCACCAAGGTTGAAGCTGCCCAGGACCCCATGTGTCTGTGTCCTGAGTGACATAGGTGGGAGACAGTGATCCTCTTCCTTAGACCCAGCCACTAGCCAGGTCCCCAACAGCAGGCTTCTGAAAGGGTGGGAAGTACACTCACTGCTCACGGGTTGGGTCCTCAGCAGCCCCTCCTGGGCCCAACACTAGAGGCCCTACCTGCCCTTTCACAGGCAGGACTGTAATCCAGGTGGCATTTTCCTTGTGCCCTGAGAGTGTGTGCCCACACTGTGTGAACAGTTACTCATTCATCCCATTTAGCAGGGCTTGACCACATGTGTGTATGTGCCCTGACTGGCTTGTTGGAGCTTACTGTCAAGTAAGTTGTGTCCTTCTCTAGGTTACACATCTAGCTACATGGCTTCATCTCTCCAGATGGGATCCCTCTGTAACTCTATGTCATGAAGAGAACATTCCTCCTGCTCTGAATCTGCCCCACACAGATATATCTGTAGAACAGTGGACACCTGTACCGCTGGGTTAACTTCCGTTTCTGTACCAAAATACTTGAGTCTGTCACGTTGAAAGGACGAAAGATATTCTTTGTCTCAAGGTGTTACACTCTCAGTCCTTGTATGGTAGGTAGAAAAGCTAGCTAGACATGTAGTAGGCAGATAGATAGGACTGGCTTTACAAAAACTACACTCCCAGATAGCAGTGACTGACAGGCCTCATAGGATGAAGGGTCAAGATCCAGATCAACTCCCTCCACAGGAATGCAGTGATTACAAATTCCCTGGGGTAGAGGGCCAGGACTTTGGACCACCTAGAGAAGTCTCCTGACAAGAAAAACATTGTATAGCTTGATTCTTCAGTGGACCCCATTTAATCAACATTGTTGAAACAACTGTACTTGTTGTAAACCCATCAGTTAACTATGGTTTGCCCATTTCTTTTGAATCTTATTGGAAGCACCTACAGTACAGGACACCACAGGACAGACTAATTGTAGTCTCTCCTCCTTCTTGAATCTTACTGGTGACCCTTGATTTTGAGCCTTCCCCACCTCATGATTTCAGTCCCTAAATTTCCCCTGGAAAAAGGAACTCTGGGTTACCCACCTTTCCAGGTTCTGCCTTCTGCCTCTCTTAGTAGGAAGTTTTCTTTCTCAGTAAAATTTTCCTCTGCTGGAGATTTAGCTCAGTGATTCCTGTGCCTTCCTAGCAAGCATAAAGTCCCTGGATTGATCCTTGATAACCACATAAAACAATACTGGGCATGATGACTCTCTCCCATGAGCAATCAGTACTACATACCACAGTGCCAAACATGGTGGCTCACACCTGTAATCCCAGCACTTGGGAGGCAGAGGCAGGAGGATTGCTGAGTTCGAGGCTTGCCTGAGCTACTTAGGGAGCTCAGGGCCAGCCTGAACTACAAAGCGAGATCCTGTCTCAAAAAAAAAAAAAAAATCATACAGTCAACACATAAAATGAAGCATTGTTAAAATAAGAAATATGCCACAAGAATCAAGTGACATCACAGAAGGGCATGGAGGTATACCAACAACAAGATAATTGGGAATGTAGTTGAGTGCAGTTACATGCTGTATGACTGGCTCCTCAGTACAACTTCTTGGTGTTTCTAAATCTGTGACTCTGCACAGGGCACCTGTGACCCCTATCTTCTCCTGTTTGCCGCTTTCTTCCCTTCTTTTCCTTTCTTCCCTTCTTGAAAACTCATTCCCAAATGTGTGGGGCAAGGTACAGTTGTCTTATAGCAAAGCCAGCCCACCGCCCAAGGGCCAGAAGGGTTGGCATGTGGCAATCAGGGGGTACTGAGGCTGTCTAATTCATAGCCCTCAACCCACACCAGCTAAGGCTGCACTGCAGGTGATGTGTGGTGCTGAGTTTTATGGAAGGTACTTGGCTTGCCACAAGGTGGGTGTGGTGACCCCAGTGTTCTCCAGTGCTCCTGACTCCAGTGCTCCTGTTAGGATCAGGGACATTAAGTTATTATGGCCACCTCAGTCGTTCTCATGGTGTCCTCTCTGCAGGTGCTGTTGGGAGCCAGGGCTGGGCATGTATCAGCAGGGCTCTTTGGCTTCAGTGTGGACCTCTGGCCAGCAGTGGCCACTGTCACAGCCTAAGTTGTCTCAGTTCCTCTAGGAAGCCTAACTAGGAAGTGGGGTTGTGCTAGAGAGAGTGATGAGGGAAGGGCTGTGGGATGGAGCTGAAGGTGGTGAACAAACAGGCCTAGGTGGTCTTTGGCTCCCATACTCTGGGTTGGCTTGGTGCCGGCAGGCACACAGAGCTTCTTAGCTCTGGCCCCTTGTCCCCATGGCATCACTCAAAGCTGTGCATTACCAGACAGAGCACAGGACTGGTCTCTGTTTTCCATTCCTGTTTTCAGCCAAGCATAGAATCTGAAATAAGTACACGAGATCATGGAAGGCTTGGGGATAGTGATGGCTGGGGGTGGTACTGGTGTTACTTCTTCAATCTCATTGTTTTGTTCACTTTGGTTTCGAAATTTTTAGACTCAAAGTGAATCACTTCTCGGCCTTTTGGCAAAGATCAAGTGTAGACTCAAAGTGAGTTGCAAAAACTCTATAACAAGATCCTAAGCAGCTTCTTGCAGCAGTGTCAGGTCTGCATGGTCTCTACCTGGATGAAATAGCAGATCCAGAAGAGCGAGGTTAGTTCAATAAGGAACTTCACTACAGATCTCATCGGTCCCCCAGCCGAATGCACAGCTGAGTGTGTGCACAGGCTTATGTGTGTATGTGTGTGCACTTCTGCTGCTCTATCAAATTCTAGCATATACAGAAATTTGTGCTCTCACATTTAGAAAACTTATATATTTATTTTTAATAAAAAAGAAAGTTTTGGCTTGGAGATTTAGCTCAGTGGTTCTGCACTGGGAACAATCCTGTTTGGGAGAAATAATTGGAAGGTCAAAACTGACCAGGCCTTCTACAGACAGATTTTGGACTTAATTATGTTGCAAAGAATCCTGTTTGGGAAAAACAATTGGAAGGTCAAAACTGAACAGTCCTTCCTGGCTGCCTACCACTTTGAACTTAACTCAGCTTCACCTCAATAACAACAAGGACTCTGGTCATCTCACATGCTGTGATGCTTCAGGGTGGAACTACTCCATTATCGGTGTTTGTTCTGCCCTCTGAGTCTTTGTTACATTGTGTTACTCTAGAGGTGCTGAATAAAAGTTGTGGCAGACTGTGGTCTGGGGTCTTTTGCCACCCAGAGTAGCAGGGATCTGGTCCAAACTCAGCTTTTCTAAGCCTCACTTCTACCTAGTTATTATTTTGCTGTGTGCCACCGATTTACAGGAAACTAGAACCTACTACAAAGGTCCTAGTTACGTTCCCTTCCCCTGTTTTCCACAGTTCTGCACCTGCCTAGCAAGTGCAAGGTCCCTAGTTCAACCCCTGGTAATCACATACAACAATACCAGGTATGGTGACTCATATCCACCAGCGATCAGGACCACATACCACAATGCCAGGCACGGTGGCTCATGTCTGTGATCACAGCACTCAGGAGGCAGAGGTAGGCGGATTGCTGAGTTCCAGGCTTGCCTGGACTACGTAGTGAGCTCAGGTCCAGCTGAACTAAAAAGCGAGACCCTGTCTAGAAAAAGGAGAAAGTTTAGCCAAGCATGGTGGCTCATGCCTGTAATCCCAGCATTCAGGAGGCAGAGGCAGAAGGATTGTTGAGCTCTAGGCTTGCCTGGGCTACATAGTGAGCTGAGGGCCAGCCTGAACTACAAAGTAAAACCCTGTCTCAGAACCCCCTTTCCCTCAAAAAAGAGAAAGTTTTACTTTAATCTCTTTTGGGAATCTCTCAGAAAGAAAAGAATCCTAAATATGTAAATGACTAGGCACAAAAATTTATAAATATTTGTAAATATAAACCCATGTTGGGCACCAAATGTAGGGACCAGGATAAGTGGTCATAACTAGAACCTCTGCAGTTAAATTCTAGTCTCCTGTGAGCTCAAAAGCACAAGCAAATTAATTAATAAATAGAAATGAGATTTACAGAAGAAGCTGAGTTTGTGCCTGATCCATGCTGCTCAGGTTAGGCCTTCCACACCCCTCCCTTGCCACAGTTTTTGTTATGTATGTCTCAAGTAACAAAAGAGGGCAGGGCAGTGTTGGCAATAGTCCTTGAGGAATTATGTAGATAAAGATCCTGGTGTAGTTCTGCCCTGGAGCATCACAGCATGTGGGACCACTAGGGTCTTTGTTATTACCAAAGGTGAAGATAAAAGTAGAGTCCCCAAATGTGGACACCCACAGCCAGTCTGCAGGCAGGAAAGCTCGGCCCAGTCACAATTGTGCAATAGCATTGCTCCCAACATCTTACAGTATAAAAAAATTAAAGCACACTAGTATCCCGTTAGAAGTAATTACATGGAATTAACTGAAGCACCTCTGCTGAGGGCTGCCATGGACCTATGGGATATGTCTGGGAAAAACGACTTGATAGTTTGGAAAGCTGCTGCCAAGGGACATGAATGCCACCCACTGCCATGCACAACTGCAGGAGGGAGCCAGGGTAAAGGAGAATTCATGCATGGGGCAAGTGGGATGAATGTTTCAAAACTATCCTCTCTACTTTTCCTAAATTTGAAACAGTTTATCATAAAGAGGAGCTTCCAGATTTTAATATGTGCCTCTCAGTGACCTTATGAAGACACAGGGGAGCAAAGCTTAGCTCCCAGTGTGAAACATGAGTTTGTGTTCTCTAAAACTCAAAGAATGAATTTTAGGAACAATGGAGATTTAAGTAGGAAAAAATTTATTCAGAAAGCTTCTGCCTAAGAGAGGCAGAAGGGGGAACCCAGAAAGGTGGGTAACCCAGAGTAACCCAGGGGAATTTTATGGACCAAAATCACGAAGTGGGGTGGGCTCAAAATAGGGGGATACCAATAAGATTCAAGAAAATGGACAGGCTACAATTAACCAGTGAGTACAATGGGGGCTTCCAATAAGACTTGAAAGAAATGGTCAAATCATAGTTAACCAATGGGTTTACAACACATATAGTTGTTTCAGCAACCTTGATTAAAAGGGGTCCAATGAGGAATGAAGTTGTATAGGGTCTTTCTTGTCAGGAGACTCCTCTAGGTGGTTCAAAGTCCTGGACCTCTATCTGGGGAATTTACAATCGCTACATTCCTATGGAGGGGGTGGATTTGGATCTTGACCCTCCATCCTGGGAGAATGAGGCCTGTTGGTCACAGCTATCTGGGAATGTAGTCTTTCATTGATGGTGTTGACCTTTGGAAGGATCATTCTTCCTACAAACCTTTCAAGGGCCAGCCCTATCTATCTGCCTACCATATGGCTAGCTAGCTTTTCTACCTATAATAACTCTGGACGTTGGAGATGAGGCCGAAGATCCCACATGAGTCATGTGCTCTTGGTTACATGGCTGGTGCCTGTGTAGAGATGAGGGCACGTAGTTTCTAAACTACATGGAGAACCCTATAGTGCTTTTTTTTTTTTTAACATCACATTTGCTCTCAGAGCATAGCAAATAAATAAATAAATAAATAAGATTTAGTGAAAGACCTCTTCTCAAATTCCATTTGGCTTTTCCAAGCAGAGGGCTGCACACACTTAGCCCTGCCATGGCAGGACAGAGAGATTGCTCTCTGCTCTGGTGATGTTCTATCAGGATGGTACAGTTTTCTATCAGTTGTAAGGTGTGTCACCTTCCATCCAAGGTAGAGTCCTGCTGATTTCTTCTTTCCTGAAGGTCGCACTAGGCTCCCATGTTGTCACAGTGCCTGGGAAACAGGGTCTGCAGTGCCACCTGCAGGATGCTGGCATGCCCCAGGGGTCCCCATAGGCATACAGTCTTCAGCTCCAGCAGGGTAGGGAGCTGAGCTCCTCCCTCTCTTCCTCCCTGCATTCTCTTGTCCTTTTTCAGCAGGGGCTGTTACTGTGGCCAAATTGGTGATAGCACAAAACTTGCCATCTTTAAAAACACTAAGGAGTCCTCCTTAGGAACCAATCACAACATGTAACTGCCCTCAACTATTTTCCCAATTACCTGGTCACCGGTAAACCTTCAAGCACTCTGGCAATGTCACTTGGCTCTTACAGTGTTACAGCAAAAGGGAGTGGAAAGTACTTGAGAGACTCAGAACTTGGGTAGAGAAAAGAGTTTATTCACTAGCAAAGGTCAACCACAAGGGAGACAAGTCCCGCTCAGTTTGACTGACACCTGTTGCAATTTTTCCAACAGTTTCAAAGAAACAGGGAGGGGTAACACCTTGATTTAAAATCACAGACTTTTTATAGATCTGCGTTTCAGCTAGCAGGACTTTATCAGGGTCCAGCCAGTTTCCATGGTTACAGATAGTTACTCTTCAGGAAAGTAGTGAATCTAGTCAGCAGGGGGAAGAGGCTGGAAAGAAGGCCAGAAGGTTACTATTTGTTAAACACAGGTATGCTGAGAGTCAATAGGGAGCAATCTTATAGAAGAGGGTGGATTAGCCATTAAAGAAACCAAGCTCCACAGGGTAAACAAATGACTAGCTAAAACTTGGGGCTACTATCATTCACAGTTCTATTTCTGTGACATATTGGGAGGGGGGCTGGCGTCAGCTCAGGTCCCTGCTAATGCAATTAGGTTTCCTGGGGCATTCCTGCTGTCAGGTTTCCCATGACAGTAGCATATCTCTTACTACTTCTTGTGTTAAAAGTGCTACATTTTATGTGTTGATTGTATGATTTTTTTTTTTTTTTGAGACAGGGTCTCACTTTGTAGTTCAGGCTGGCCCTGAGCTCACTATGTAGCCCAGACAAGCTTCAAACTCAGCAATCCTCCTGTCCCTGCCTCCCAAGTGCTGGGATTACAGGCATGAGCCACCATGCCTGGCAATTGTATGAAATTTTAAAAGTCCAAACATAAGCAAAATCTAGGGCCTTCACAATGAGCTATACCCCCCAAGCCTTTTTAATTTTGACAGAGGTGTTGCTAAGTCACTAAACTGCCCAGGCTGGGCTTAAACATGAGATCCTCCTGCCTCAGCCTCCCAGAGTGCTGGGGTTAGATGTGTGTCCCACCTCACACATGTATGTCTTATTGCCTTCCTTCTGAGAACAGCTCTGTTAGGCCCACAGAGCTGCACCTCTGGTACAGGTCCATCGCTGTACGCACAGCCATTCCTCAGAAGAGCTGTGAGCTTCATTCAGGATGGAGAGTTAGTTATACTCTCCTCCCTGGCCCAGGAGGAAGGGAGATGAGATGCGTGAGCATCCCCCAGCCATCTGGGTGAAACAGAATGCATTTGTGTATTTGCCAGCATGGAAACATTTCCAGTAGAGAGGAGAGAAAAAAACACTTGGGGGGGAAAAAAAATTTTACATTTAAGGAATAAGCATTAAACACAGATGAGTGCAGAGTAGTGTCATTCCCAGATCAGCTCTCAGGCTGCACTGAAGCATGGCCAAACCATTTCCCTCGGCGGCACGATCTGCCAGGAGAGGAGAGTAAGGCACAGGACACTGAGGGGAAACGAGTGCATCTTGGACAGTCACCTCCCCAACCTCTAAATCAGCAGGCTTTTTTTGTGTGTGTCTTTTTTTTTTTTTTCTTTTGACCCTATGTCTCTCTTTGTAGTTCAGGCTGGCCCTGAGCTCACTATGTAGCCCAGACAAGCTTCAAATTAGCAATCCTCCTGCCTCTGCCTCCTGAGTGCTGGGATTACAAGCATGAGCCACCATGTCCAGCACTGTGGTATGTGGTACTGATTGCTGGTGGGTGTGAGTCATCATGCCCGGTATGGTAGTATGTGGTTACCAGGGATTGAACCAAGGACCTTGTGTTTGCTTGGCAGGTACCAGAACGACTGAGCTAAATCTCTGGCCCAGAAGGCTTTGTTTTTGACAGAATGTTTATCATTTTAAAAATTCTGAGGATGTAGTTCCATTACACATATGTTTACTTAGAAAGTACATATGTGTGTTACTGCACACACTGGAAAACCCACAAAAGGAAGAACTGAGATCCATATAACTGGACAGCCTGCCCTCCCCAAGAGCAGCCTCTAACCCCAGACCTCAGCCAGCCCAGCCACCCTTGCCCATGGCTGGTGGAAACATGAGGCACACAAGTGCTCATTTATCAGAGTGCTGCTAGGGAGAAGAGCAGGCCAGCTCACACCAGAACTCAGGATTTGGACTTCCCAAACATCTAGGCCAGTCCAAAATTTCCCAGCCTGGTGCAGCAGGTCCAGATCACCAGGACACGCAGGGAGGGAAGGGGAGCTCTGATTACCTATGGCAACCTCCAATCCAGGGTGCACAGAGGGGCTCCAGCCCCGCTTCTAGCCAGACTTGAGGGTGAACAGGCCTTCAGCTACAAGGCCACAGAGCTGTGGAGAATTCACTGATGCTGGCTTGCAGCCCTGCTTGTTTGATCAAAGTATGGTGACTGTTTGCATTTAAAACATTTATTACAGTAAAAGACACATTGCCATGGATCCCCCTCAAAACTCTTCCTCCCCTCACCACAAACACACGTATTGTATTGTTCTTGCCACTTTCTCAGGCAGTTCTGAAAGTCCTCTTTTGTGATGTCTTTATGAGGTGTGGTGAAAACACAGAGAACACTACAGCAGATGCCACCCCGTGGGGAGGCAGGGTCCGGAAAATATGTCCTCTTCTACCTTATTTGTCAATCAGACACCGGGCAGCTCCTGGCTGGACTGGAGTCAGGGTGGGCAGGGTCGGGAGCCTCTCCTTGCCCTGCTCCCTACCCGTGTCTTGCATGGACAGTGCCTGTCCACACTGGAATATCGCTGGGGGAGTCTGGAAAGATCAGCACAGAGACCGACCATAGGGTCTCTCTCCTCGTGGTGCCCAGTGCCATAGGGTCAGCTCCAAGTGTCTCCTGGAAGCTCATGTTCCTCTGAATGGTTGAGGCTGTTCAAGATCATCTGAAAGAACAGCATGAAAGGAAGGGATTTCTAAACAAATGCTGGAAGTGAACTAGCCAGATGTGCTTCCTGCTTATGTGGAGCCAGAATCACAGGAAAAGAGCTAGTGTGATTTGCTGGGCATAACTGGCCATTCATTTCACTTGATCTGTGGGGTGCAGAGAGCCCAACCACAGATGCTGGCATTTCTTTTGGCACATGCGGCGGGCACCACCTGGTAGGCAGGGAGCCAGGGCCAGAGCCAGATATAGTGCCACAGTGCAGCCATAGCCCCTTCACAGAGAAACACCAAGAGGGTCACTAAGGCTGAGTTTATGCAACCCTCTCTTTTTGCAGCACTGAGGATTGAACCCAAGGACATCACACTGAACTACATCTCAGCCCTTTACTAACTTTTGCATTTTGGGTTGTACTCACTGAGAGCCTTGCCCAGGCTGGGCTTGAACTTGTAGTCCTTCTGCCTCTGCCTAGCTGAATCCTGGGCCTGCAGGTGTGTGTCAGCACAGCCAGGGAGCTCTGGGTACAGTTCAGGTGCATTTCAGACCAAGAGCAAAAGGGGCCACACAGGAAACACAGGCCACACAGGAAAATCCTCTGGGCTCCCTTGATCCAGGCTAGTTTGGCCAGGGGCTCGGAGTGTCCTGCCATCTGGGTCCCCAGGACCTCTGTTTCAGAGATGCCAAGTTCAGGCCAGTGCAGCCTGGGCATGCTCCTTCCTCAGATAGGAAGCAGTGTGCAGCCACTCTCTGTCCCTCTGCCCTTGGCTGCACAAATCCCTTGGGGAGCAGTGTCCCCTGGTGGAGTGGAGAAAGCAGCTGAAAGGTGGCAGGAAGTCCATGTCATTGGAGGAAGTGACCCTGAGCAGCCAAGAAGTTAGGGGCTGTGCACCACGATGGCCACCAGGTCTTGTTTTACCCTATAGAGAAGGTCACTTGTGAACACATGTGCTTCCCACCAAAGGTGCAGATGCCCCAGTCCTGGATGACAGCTGATCTAATCTACAAAGACCCTGAGCCAGGCCCATTCCCCAACTGTAGCCCCCTGCCTGTCGGGCCCAGAAGGTCTGCATATCTGAGAGCAGCTGTCCCCAGGTGTGGTCTACTGCCTAACACACTGGTGCTGCGATGTGTGGAGTCCTAGCCCCAAAGCTGGGGCAAACTGCAGCTCAGACAGAAGCCAATGAAGGCTGAGGAAGTGAGTGGCCTCCTGGTCCTGCACAGACAGCAGAGGACAGCACAGGGCCATGACATGCGTCCTGCATGGCTTCAATATCCCTCCTTTTAGACTCGCCAGTTTCGAACTCTCAGATGTGTGACACTCAGGTGTATGACACTGAGCAGGGCACACAACAGAGTGCAAGGAGCATCCGCTCTCCTTCATTCTGCGACCAGCTCGGTGGGTTTAACATCTTCCTGGGCCGTGCAGTCAGCAGGACAGTCCCCGTTCAAGTGCCCTCCATACCGGGCAGAACCTGCAAGTCCCTCCTCGGTGCTCTGCATTCACCCCAGCAGCCCCTTCCCAGTGCAAGTGGCCTTGTGTGACCAACTAGCTTTGCTCAAGTATCAGTCTTGTCATGTGTCACCTACATCATACTGTGTTCTCCTGGGCTACCTCTTCATGGCTGAGGAACATTCCATTCTGTGGCTCTGGCCCACTGAACCTCTGTGCCAGTCAGTTGGCAAACACCAGGGTTGCTTCAGTGTTGGTTTTGGTGGATGTTGCTGGGAACATTCATGTGCAAGTGTGTACCAGGATGCATCTTCTTTTTTCTTAGGTACTCTGACGGGCTAGAGCATTGAGTCTTGTGGTGACTCTGCTGTTCTTTGGAGGAGCTGCCTGATCTCTCTCCTGAGGGCCTCACCAAAAGCACAGGGGGGTTCTAATGTCACCACAGGGCCCTCAGTCTGTGGCAACCTTTTTCTTTTTTTTGAGACAGGGTCTCACTTTGTAGTTCAGGCTGGCCCTCAGCTCACTATGTAGCCCAGGCAAGCCTGGAATTCAGCAATCCTCCTGCCTCTGCCTCTGCCTCCCAAGGGCTGGGATTACAGACATGAGCCACCACACCCAGCACTATGGTATGTGGTATTGATTGTTGGTGGCCCTGAGTTACCACTCCCAGCATTGTATGTGGTTACCGTGGATTGAACTCAGGACCTTGCGCTTGCGAGGAAGGCGCTGGAACCACTGAGCTAAATCTCTGGCCCCCTGTGGTAACCTGTTTTTGTGACTGCAGCTATCTTACTGAGGGACAAGGGATGAGTGACATTTAATGTGACTTTGAGCTGCAATGCCCTGATGGCCAATGATGTAATTCTCTTTTTTTGTGCTTATTGGCCATCTGGATATTTTCTTTTGAGAAGTATATCTTGCTCTTTTTTAAAAAAAAGTGCTTATTTTCCCTCTCTTCTCCTATTTTGTGCATTGGCTTTCTACTTTCTTGATGAGATTTGTTAAAGCAAACATACCTATAAATTGTAAGCAAGTCCCATCTGTCTGTTTTTAATTCTGTTACTCACCTTCCTGGTGTCATATTGCTATGGTTTATATCTAGATGTCCCCTAATACATCAAACCCTCATAGAGGGGGGCCTTTGGAAGGTGACTCGATGATTGAGACTTACAGCTGACTTGCAGTTGGCAGGTAGTGTCTGGCTGGAAGTGGTGGTCAGTAAGGTGTGACCCTGAAGGATTTATCTCCTCCCTTCTTTCTGCTTCCAAGATGCCATGCTGAGAGCAGCTCTCCTTGCCCATGCCCCTTTACCATGCCATCTAGCCTTGAAGCCAGATGACCATGCAGGGACTGAGACTACACAAACATCACAAAATCAACCTCTTCTCTTTTAAGTCTTGGTGTTCTGTCTCAGTGAGGAGAAAACTAAGATACATATCTAATAAGGTTCTGCTATGCACAATGTCATGGAGATTTTTTTTCTATATGTTCTTGTGTTTTACAGTTTTCACTTTTACATTTAGGTTAATGATCCTTTTTGAGTTAATTCTGTTTTATACAAAATGGAGGAGAGGTCCAGTTCCCCTCACAGTATGTAGATATAGTATCTTGTGTCCCCTGTACCATTTGTTAAAATACTACACTTTCTCTGTTGGATTGTTTTAGCATTCAGAAACCAGCCATCCATAAATTTGCGCATTTATTTCTGGATTCCTACTTCTGTTGAACTGATCTATATGTCTGCTAATGCCATATTGCTTTCAGTATGAAAATTTCATAGTAAGTTTCAAAATTGTCATGACTCTTCCACTTTCTTTCTTCTTTTTTAAAATCATCCCAGTTACATAGGGCTGTTTGAATTTCCATATGAATTTTAGAATCATCTTGCCAATTCCATGAAATAAGATAACTAGGATTTCAACAGACGTTGCACTAAATCTGCAGATCAATGTGGAGAGCATTGCCGTCTGTATTAGTAATTTCCTTTGAGAGTGACAAATTACCTGAGGCGTGCAGTTTATAAGGAGGAAAGGTTTATATTGGCTCATGACTTCAGAGGTTGCAGTCCAAGGTTTACTCTCTCCCTTATTTTTTGACCACTGGGAGATAGGCCTTCATGACAGGCAGTGGTGTTTGGCCAAACTGCTTACCTCATGGTGGCTCAGAAGCAAAGAGCATCCCAGTATCTCTTTCAAAAACATGGCCTCATTGGCCTAAGTTCCTCTCACTAAACCACTCCCACTACAGTTTCTACCATTTCCAAAACATGTTGTCAGCTGGCGGCCAAGCCTTTAACACATAACCTTCATAGCACATTTAAGATTCAAACCAGGGCCGGAGGGTTAGCTCAGTGGTTCCGGCGCCTGCCTCGCAAGCGCAAGGTCCTCAGTTCGATCCCCGGTAACCAGGTAACCACATAGAATGCTGGGCGTGGAGACACACCCACCAACAATCAACACCGCATACCACAATGCCGGACGTGGTGGCTCACACCTGTCATCCCAGCACTCGGGAGGCAGGGACAGGAGGATTGCTGAGTTTGTGGCGGCTTGCCTGGGCTCCATAGTGAGCTCAGGGCCAGCCTGAACTACAACGCGAGACCCTGTCTCAAAAAGCAAAAAAAAAAAAAAAAAAAAAAGATTCAAACCATAAGACCATCTTCACCATATTAAAACTTCTAATCTGTTCATGTGTGATGCCCTTTCATTTATTTATTTTTTCTTTAATTCCCTTCAACAGTGTTTCATGGTTTTCAATGTACATTACCCTTTTAAAATTTTATTCTTAAATGTTTTATTCTTTTTGGTGCTGTTATAAATAGAATGACTTCTAAATTCTATTTCTGGATCACTAATTGCTAGTGTATTTTTTGCAGTTATTTTTTGTGTATGATCTTGTATCCTGCAATATTGCCAAACTTCCTTATTAGGTCCAGCTTCTTTGCTTTCACAGTTCTACATGCACAATCATATCATCTGGAAACAGAGATAGTTT
>PVIC010004075.1:0-64909 GCA_004025085.1 Thryonomys swinderianus
ATTAAAATGTGATTATCTTGAAGCTATTGTGAAAAAGGTCAAGATAACAATGTACATGTGATCAACCGGTGACACACATAAAGTTAATGTAAATTATTAAGAGTGATCATTTATATCTACCATACTGTATTTAATATCACAGTGTCATTTATTTAAACATGATGTGATTGTTAAAATGTATTGCTAACACACTTGGATATTTTAGAAATTAATATTTCTACTTATCCTCATACCAGTGATGTGTACAGCATCAATAAACTATGATGTGAGTTTGCTTTGCATTGAAAATCCCCATCGCATTACCCTTTAGTGTTAAAGGTATTCATTTTTTAAAAATTCTGTCGATTGCTGGGCGTGGTGGCTCATGCCTGTAATCCCAGCACTTGGGAGGCAGAGGCAGGAGGATTGCTGAGTGCAAGGCTTATCTGGGCTACATAGTGAGCTGAGGGCCAGCCTGAACTACAAAGCGAGACCCTGTCTCAAAAAAAAAAAAAAACATTCTATCTATAAATAGACCTAACAAATCTTTTCTCTTTCTCTGTGCTATAGGTTTAATATAATTGTGACTTTAAAACCTATTTATATATAATTTTAATGTCTATACACTATGTAGTTATGAATTATTCCATTTAACAATGTGGAAATGAAAGACTTAGCAACCAATTGTCATGAGAACTAGTGAAGACTTGGTAGAAGTTCATTCTGTATTACTGGTTTTCATGTGTTATTCATATATATATAATGACTTGTTAAATATTTTGAAATATTTTCTATTTTAATTTTAACCATAAACATAGTTGAGGAAGAGACATTATTACCTCTCAGTATTTCTGATGTTTGGAGCAGTATTATATATAAACAGTAGGGTGGTATGCTTATGTATTTTGTCAGGGAAGTTGACTGAATATGTTAGAAGTCTTTTTATAAATATGGGAAATAATTTGCTCTATGAAAGACAAGGGTATGTTCATTTTATTTCAAACAAGGATTCAGAGGAAGCATTGATGCATGTTTATTAAAGGAACATTTGAAATGTAATTTATTCTTACAGTTTTCCAGGCTTCATTACATTTTTCAAAAACTTGAAATAAATATATTTATAAATTTTTAAAAATAGATAATTACTTTTCCACTAATAAAACATTCCTTAGCTATAAAATTTACAAATATTTTGCATAATTTTAAGAACAAGTATGAATCATGTATATTTTATATGTAAGAGCTACACAAATATATATTGTTATATGTAATTAATATATGCATATATATTTTTGTATGTAAATAAATATATATGTGCTCTAATATGAGCACAACAAAAAGGTAGGGAAATACTTTGTGTCAATCAGTGACATTATTTTAAGTTTATAGGACTTTGTTAAAAACTAGGCAAACATAATACATTCTGCAATGAAAGCAACGGAACTGTGATTTTGGAGCTTAGCCGTGAGGTGTTTGTTTATCAGAAATGCTTAAATAATAAAAAAAGGCATTGGGATATGGATGGGACAGCTGTTATTCTTTAATTGTTACTAGATTAATAAAATGCTGTTTTTACAACCCATTTAAAACTTATCAGTGGGGAATACATTTTACTACCACTTTGGGTGTCTTTTGGTTAATAAATTCTTGCCTTTTGAATGTAAGTATTTGGCTTCAAATCCCAGATACAAGTTTATTAAAAATTGTAATAGTTCTTAGAGACTATAAAATGAAATGAAGTGCACAAAATGTGCATTTCTGGTGCTTGACTTTAAAACGATTTTTTACATGACTAATTTCAATATTTTCAACTTAAGCAGACTGTTGTTGAATTTAAATGATTATTAAATATTTAACTACACAGAAAAAGGAACATATAATTTTTGTGTATAGTTTTCTTTCAATATCTTGATATTGTTCTAAATAACAAAACATATACTCTACCTTAACATCATACTAATAATTATGAATCCTATAGTAGTTATCTAAAATAGGCTATAACTTCAGACTTTCACTACAGTAAAGCATAACTATTCTAGTTAAGAATGAATGATGAGGAATATTCTATGAAATAATTTTGAGGTGATAAAATGCACACTTTTTTAACAAAAAAACATTCGGTAACATGACTTTCAGTATTTCCCCATTTAGCATTGTTCTACTAAACATGTATCTTTGATCAAATAAATCATGAGACAGAGAACTTAAAATCTATGTTCATGAACATCTCATGAAAAGTTCAGTGTTGATTGCCACAGAGCTGAGGATGGGGAAGAAGTGAGAAAAGAGGTTAGTGGCAAAGAAACTGAATTCCATAATATTGAACAGCAGTTGGCCTGAAAGGAAGATGTGACATTTCCCTTCTATCAGCAGAATAGAGAAAATCACCATGATGATTACTTTGGGAGCTCAAAGCTGCAGGAGTCTCACTGAACAAATATATAAGCTGAGGAGCAAGTCTACTACTATTTCTGGATGCTGACAAAAGGCATGCAGGTCTTGGAGTACTTGTGGGAAAGGCAGAACCAGAATGCTTGTGCCATTTCTGTTTCCAGGTACCACACATTGAAGGAGAATATCAGCTGAACACTCCACTAGCAGTAGGTGTGTAGCCAGAGAAGAAACCTGAGTTTATGGAAGCTACAGCATTTATAGGCATCTGTGCATCTGTTCCTAGTCAGAGAGAAACCAGGTCCATTTGAGGACTGCCTAATGTATTCCATCATGTGTTCCTAACTTCTCAGAGCTCTGCTGTCATAAGCAGTGCAAGAGAATTGCCCCAGTGGAGGTACGACTAATACTGAGGACTCAGTGAGACTGCAGTACCTATTGTAGATGGTCTTCCCCCATATTCTTAAGGTAGTATTGCTACTCACCTGTAGATATATCTGTCCTGTTACTACAATTTAATTATCCAGAGGTGTTACAGAATTCAAGTCTTGTAGTACCTGAGGATTCCTATGGTCTTTAATTTACATATGTATTCTTTCTCCTTGGGAGGATGACTGTATGGTGGTCTGGTTTGGTTTGAAGAATCTTCAACACTTCATGAGGCATATAGTTGATCTCTAATTCCCATGATAGCATTTTCACTTCACTTTTTTCAGTAAGAAGATAAAATTTTCCAAAAATTTTTCCAACATGGGCCGGATACTTAGCTCAGTGGTTCCAGCGCCAGCCTTGCAAGTGCAAGGTCCTGAGTTCGATCCCTGGTAACCACATACAATGCTGGGCGTGGAGACTTATGACCACCAGCCATCAATACCACATACCACAGAGCCAGGCGTGGTGGCTCATGTCTGTCATCCCAGCATTTGGGAAGCAGAGGCAGGAGGGTTGCTGAGTTGCAGGCTTGCCTGGGCTACATAGTGATCTGAGGGCCAGCCTGAACTACAAAGCAAAACCCTGTCTCAAAAAAAAAAAAAAATTCCAACGTTAACTGTCCTACATTTCGATTAAAGAATAACAAAGTAGAATTATAACACAAAAAGGGTTTTATGTTACTTTCTAATAAATATTAAGAGAATCCATTGACACATGAAAATATATATAAATACATTTACTTAAAATTATTGCTTTTGAGTTTAATTTTAAATGTAATTAACATTCTTTTAAAATCAAAGAGCAAAGAATTCAGTAAATTAAGTAGAAAGGTAGTTGGCTTGAGATCATTTTAGAAATTCTAAAGATAAATTTGACTGGATTAGATAGCTAATAGACATCATCATATCATCATTTTACTTCATTAATTCATGTCTGTACTGTAGTACATAGTAAGTCCAGATTTTTTTTGTTTTGAGACAGGGTCTTGCTTTGTAGTTCAGCCTGGAGCTGAGCTCACTATGTAGCCCAGGCAAGTCTCCAACTCAGCAGTCCTCCTGCCTCTGCCACCCAAGTGCTGGGATTATAGGCATTAGCCACCACACCTGGCAAGTCCAGATATTTTTGAAGAGTCTCCTTAGATAAGAAATTTTTCCTTAATTCATTTATATAAGAAGCAGACAATGGAAAATTAATTCCGTATGATAGCCAGAGAAGGAATCAATGGAAAGTGTGTGTGTGGGTGTGTGCGTGCCTGTGTGTGTGTGTGTGTGTGAAGGAAACTGATACTAATTTTCTGGTTTTATCATTAGGGGAATGAATGTGCATCATATTTAATGTTTTTACTCCTGTGTCCTTGACTAAGCTAATTCAGGTTTCTGAGTGTATTTCTTAATCTATAAAAATTATATGAGTATAAAATGACAAGAGATTAGGCTAACATTTGAAGAGAATCAAATGATTATATTTATGGTTGTAGTTTGAGTCTAGATCCAACACCTGATCTGCTTGGTATTTAATAAATGGCCACTGTGATTATGAATGTAATTTAATAAATCAGAAAAAGGGTAAAGGGAATAGAAATGTGTAGGTTGAAATACAGTTATATTTCACTAGAATTTTTTTTTTTTTGAGACAGGGTCTCGCTTTGTAGTTCAGGCTGGCCCTGAGCTCACTATGTAGCCCAGGCAAGCCTCAAACTCAGCAATCCTCCTGTCTCTGGATCCCGAGTGCTGGGATTACAGGCGTGAGCCACCATGCCTGGCTCCATTTTATTTTTTTTTAAACCACACTTCTTCTTTAACCAGTCTCCAGTTGATGGACTTTTGGGTTACTTCCAATATTTAGCTATCACAAATTTAGCTGTCATGAACATGGGTGCACAAATGTCACTGGGATATGAATCTTTTAATTCTTTTTTTGTATATACCTAGCAGGAGAAGAGCAGAGTCAAATGGGATTCCTAATTCTAGTTTTCTGAGGAATCTTCACACTGATCTTCACAGTGGTTGCATCAGGCCACATTCCCACCAACAGTGGAGAAGTTCATTTCTCCCTACAGCTTTGCCAGTATTTGTTGCTGGTTAATTTCAAGATAGCAGTCTTTCTTTGTAGAATGAAATAGAATCTCAGTGTTGTTCTCCTCTGTATCTCTTCGGTGACTTAGTGATGTTGAACATTTCTCCGTTTGCCTCTTGGCTGCTTTTACTTCTTCCTCTGAAAAGTGTGTGTTCATTTCAGATGCCCAGTTTTGAATTTGGTCTTTAAATTTGTAGGGACTGTGTATTTTTGTTTTTGTTTTGTTTTGTTTTTGTTTTTAAGCTCTTTGTATATTCTAGATAGTAGCCCTTTGAAAAACAACTGGTAAAATTTTTTTTTTCTCAAATTGTTGGTTGTCTCTTCTCTCTGCCAGTGATTCCTCTTGCTATGCAGAAGCTTTTTGGTAGGTTGAAATCCCAGTGCTCTTTAAAATTTGCCACATGCAATAATCACTTGGACAATTTTAGTAAAAATAGAGATTTTACAACCCCATCGTTCAGATTTTCAGATGCTGGTAGGACCAGAATTTGACAGTAGTTACAAAGAGAATTTTAGTGTGCTTTAAAAAGCACTGTGCTCCACTGTTTGAAGAGAAAATAATTTGCTGAATTTCAATGTTTTCCCCTTAAAGAACACAACTATCATTAACTTCATCTTGTGGGATATGTCCCTTGTAAATAATTTTCTAGTCACCTTTCCCAGAGTAGAAAACTGCTTCTCTACTTTTGTCACGTAGCCACAAGTAAAGAGATAAGTTGTAGAGAAGCTGTAACTGGGTTCCTCAAACTTTAACCTTCTCAGATCACTACTGTGAAACAAAACCATGTTCCTAGCCTGAAATACTTAAAGCTACATTAATTAAAAACTTTCCACTTTTATTTACCTAGTATTTCTTCACCTGTTTAAATTAAAATTAGACTTTCTCTAAAATTTTCATATTTATGCTAGAAAAGTCTAAAAGGGTAAAGGTAGAATTAATTTGCAAAGATCATTCTGTATGCAACCCTACACTTATAAACCGATTTAGAATTTTTCTTACATCAGTTCATCTAAGAGGTCATCAGTGGAGATCTATTACATGTTTAAAAGTAAATCTAAATATATTTTTTTCTAAATTACATCTGTTTTTCTTAGTAATCATCTGAATTTCAAGAGAATTATTTTATAGAAATGATTCCCAGAATGTATTTAGAGAAATCTCCATCAACATATACATTGCCAGAAACATTTCAGAAATGTGATCACAAGTACAGGGATTATATTATCCATGTTTTCTGTTTTTTTAGATATATTTTGTTTGCCAGCTGCAGATTTTGGAAGGTACGTTTGAATAAAAGAGCAGGTTTAAAAATGCTTTGTCAATTAGCTACATTCTGTTCTAAAAATTTGCCCTTTCCGTGCTTTTAACTTCAGCCTCTTTTCTGTTTCGGCATCTGTAGTCTGTTTGAAACTACTCCCATTAAGTCACCAAAAGCTTTCCTAACTGCTTAAACTCAAAGGAAGCTTTCCAAGTCTTTGTACGGTGCCAACTCATGTCAGAAACAGTAGGGAAGGGAAAAACCTTTCCTACGTACACTTACTAAAATTCCCTTCCATATTTTAATCCAAGTGGAAAATACCCTCCCATATTATAAAGATCTCCATTTAAAAACAAAACAAAAGCAAAACAAACAAGCAAACAAAAAACCCCCACAGTCCCATGTTGCTCAAGCTTTGGCAAATCATTGTCAACCCATAATGTACCCTGTGGAAAGAAAGCTAAGGCTGCACACAAGTCCAGGAAGTCCAGGCTCTCATGTTGCACGGTAATTTCATGGTCATAAACAGTGACCTGCTTTGATTTAAGATTTTGGATTTTGTATACTGTGGATTCTTTTGCACTGTTTTCTGATTATTAATGTATTTAAACTATTTGTTTTGATTAGTGAGATTTTTGATGTACTTTTTTGGGCCATAAATAAATAATGCCTCATCTTATCCCCTAATCCCACCATCTTTATAGTATTTGCTCTGATTATAGCTCTTGATATTACTCTCTGTCTCTTGATTCTGTCTTTTCTAAGATTCTGTGGCAGTCTTCTTACAACCTTCTTCTTCACTACTGGACAGTCCTTCTTTAATACTTTGTTGGGCTCTTCCCCCCCCTCCCACCCGCATAGGACTTAAGGATTTCATACTCCAAGTGGCTCCTTCTCATTGCTCTAAGTGTGCTGTTAAGTGTGTTCACTCTTCTCCCCTGGTGTGGTTTTATTTCATACTCTCATTATTTCATGGCCAGACAGTTGCAAAGGGCTGCTAATAAATCATTCTTGTCTTTATATTAGACTGACTCATACTGTAGGAAACAGTTTTTCAGAGTAAATACGTGATCATTTATCAATCAAAGGCTTAATTCACTTAGTATAATACACTGTTTCAGATTCTAGATATAAACCATGAAGTACAAGAAAACTTATGAAACATATTGATTGGCATGGCATTATATTAAATTGTCATATTAAAACTAATAGGCAGAATCTTTATAAATGCACTTTTGAAAGCACAATGAGGCCAACTTCACTAGTGCATATTGCTAATAAGTATCATGGCCAGAGCTTAAACCAGATACTCTCTCTCCAGTGGATTGTTTTTTTTATGAATTATCTTTTAATCTTCAGTGTATCCTAATGAGATTATATAATTAATATCATTTCACTCAGTACATTTGGGACAAAAAGTAAGTTTACAGGTAAATTAACTTGCTTACCACCACAGAAGCTATGATGATGCTGGATTGATTCCTAGTGAGATTCATATATAACCTACATCTAACATTGTTTTAAACCATTTCATGAAGAAACAATTTTCATTTAAGTCACATATATGAGAATACTTTATGTTAATAGAGAGGAACATCGGGATTACAAATAGAAAATCCACAGATGCAAAGTAAACACCCGTTTTATTAGTAACTTTTTAGGCAGCTCTGTAGAGTGAAGAACTTGACATGCAACACAAAACCTAGAGAACCAACGCTAAGTGATTCTTCGTGATCTGAAAATACTCTGTGAAAGAAGACCTACAGTTGTATTTTGAGTTGGGTGAGAATAATCATTATTCCTCCAGTCAATTTTATGCATTGACTAATTCAGTTTTATGAGTGTGTTAGTAAATAAGATTCATAAGCTTAAAACTGATTTCACTTCATCTGCCATCTCTGACATTTTCCAGAGTAATTTCCTAAAGTTTCCTTCTCTGTTGGTCATACCTACATCAGCCAATAAAAATAACAGCCTATCTTTATGAATATTTACTGTGTAAACAGGGTGGGTGCTGTCCTGGTTTTCACTCTTTTGTATTTAGAAAAAAATCTAGAAGGCAGATAATCATTGCAAAATATTCTATTTTTCAGAAATGAAACTGAGGCAAAGTGAGTCTAAGTACTTAGCCAAGGAAACATAGGAAACCTAAGCAGACAGAATCCTAGCTATATAAAAGGTGGAGGTAAGGGATTGAAAGTTTGAAGATAGCCTTACTGAGGCACTTTCTCTAAATAAAACACTGAAACATGTCAGGGGATTAGCTCTGAGAGAGTGCTTGCCTTATATGCCTGAAATCCTAGGTCCAACCTCTAGTAGTACAAACAAATGACATCAACAATGAAGAAAGAAAAAAGTCTCCATGTCAAGGACATGAACTTTAGAAGACACAGTCCCCAGAAGGGAAGTGTTTACTTATCCCATCAGTTAGCATTTACTGATTACTTGTTCTTTATACATCAAAGTAGGAATTGTTAAATGAATAAGTGCAGTTTCAATTCTGTGACTTTTACTAATATCTATTACTGATATGTATTATGCATTTTTCATACTCAATATTTTACAAAGCTAATATGTAACGAACTCTTAAGGATTGCTTTTTGCATCTTACTATTTTTAAAGAAAACAACATGGATTGATGCAATATAATAATATTGAATAATTTCCACAGTGACTTTATCTTTTCACTGTTTTTATGTGTGAGATCAGAACAGTTATATATGCAAGACATGAGCAAAAAGCGAAAATAATCCATTTAGTATATCTCAATAGTATTGATAGCTCTCTATGGTATTTTGGAAGAGAGGGTTCTTGTCTAATTTTATTTATTTATTTATTTATTTATTTATTTATTTATTTATTTATTTATTTATTTGTTGTTTGTTTAGTTTTGAGACAGGGCCTGGCTTTGTAGCTCAGGCTGGCCCTGAGCTCACTAAGTAACCCAGGCAAGCTCCAAACTCAGCAGTCCTCCTGTCTCTGCCTCCCAAATGCTAGGATTACGGGCGTGAGCTACCATGTCCAGCAGCACTTGTCTAATTTTAAATGGGTCAATTGAACTGTCTGATGGAAATTGATTTTTAGAGACTAATAGACCTTTTATGAAAGTTTTCCAACAGTTGGCCTTATTTTTTTATCTTTCAAATTTTAGAGCATTGCTCCTAGTTATTTTTTATGCCTTACTGAGCCTCTACATTTTCTTTTTTGCATAGTGTATGTGACTCACTGCCCTTCCTTGTAAATATTGTGTTTTCCCATTGTGATGGTTTCTGGAGGAATCATGCTTCCTGTTTTTCCATTGATTGGTACAGGAGTATAACTGTGTATATTTCCTCTGTGAATTTGGTCTTGATGTCCATAATTTTGAAATATTATGTATTCAAGTATCTGTAATTTCAGTCCTGGTTTAAAAATTCTAAGAGACTATTTCAGTAGTGATCATTTATTAATTTATAGATATAAAATCTATTCCCTTATATCCTAGTTTAATTTCCTTACCTAACAGATCTGAACTTTTCCCTTTTGCAAATGTTATTCAAAATAAAGACTCTTGAATGAGTATTAAATAAAATATTTACAGAAATTTTAGACACATATGGAGTTTTCAAAAGAGAAATGATGGTTATATTATTGCAGGAAACATAATGATTTTTACATGACAAGGAAATGACATGTGCTTTCTAGCAACTGTCAGTCAATAGTTTGTGCTTATTGATTGACATATGTTTCATTTAACCTTTATGTAGAGACTCTAAAATAGGTTAAACAGATTTACTGTTTATTTCCTGATATTGCTGTCGTGCTAACACAATTAAAATATGATGCTCTGAGGGCTAACAGTGCGGTAATAACATATGCAAGTACTGCAGAAAAAACTGTATTATAGGATGAATGAGTGTGTGCATGTGTGTGTGTAGTAAAATAGAGTGAAGCACAGTCTTTGAGAAAGTACCTTTATCATGCTTATCTCATCAGTGTTTTGGTATTATTCTTTGTAATTTTACCTTTTTGGATGACCGCGCATCTTTTGATGCTACTCTGTTTTTTAGAGACAAATAATGAAAATCGTGAAGTTTGAACGTGTTATTTTGTGAACATTTTATGTACTATACCATGTACTTATACTTTTTCTTAGTGATGTCTGCCTGGTTACTACATCTCATATGCATAGTTTTAGTGGTGATCATTCCTTGTTTGTACCCATACAGTATCACAGAACGCTTTCTCAGGCCAGATTTGTAACTCATAGCTGAGGATACACATATCACTGCACATTATTGATCGGCAGAGTGTCGTGCCGAGCTGTAGTACTGTTCTTCCCATGTCCCTGCTGAGGATCACTGTGGAAAGTTTGTCACGACAGGCAGGACTATAAAAATTGTAGCTTATCTGTTCTGTTGCTTTCTTGTATCCGTCTGGTTTTGGATACTCTCACACTTTGACACTTGGCTTAGTGGACTCTCTTCCTTTTGGATGTATCGATGGTGACTGCACTTTTATCCACCACATGTATTGTTGCAGTTCCCACATCAAGGCAAAACTGCTTCTTCCTGGCCTTTCACAGTAAATGTAAGGTGTTATATTTTGCCATATGTGATACATAACTAATAAATTTAATCACTTAGAATATTTTTGAAGAAACTGAATCTATGATAGCCAGGTCAAATCATTATGACCGAGTGTTAAGAAATATTCTCCTAATCTATTCTAGTGGTTCTCAAATTTCACTGTTGATTAGAACAACCTGCAGTGCTGATAAACATTCCTGGGCATGTCTTCCGTAGCTCTGACTTGCTCTCATGGGTCACAACTGAGATTCTAAATTTTCAAGAAGTTCCTAAGTGATGCTGATACTGATTCAAAGAAAACCTTAGGAGAAGCATCAGGTTACAGAGTATTGTGCAGCCACTATGCTTCAGGTATAAGATTAAGTCAAGAAGTTTAGTGTAGTATAGTGTTCAACTGATTCATAAGAAAGTAAATACACAGTGAGGAACAGATTTCATGTGATATTTCAACCTTGGAAAAAACAGGCAAGAGAGCAAAGTAAATGGCCCAGAAAAGCAAGACAGCCAGAAAAAAGGTGTGAAGAGAGCACACGGTAGATTTTTCAAAGAATAGTTTAAGATTTTTTTTCTGTTTGGAAAGGGTCATAGAAACATATAGAAATGGTTCATTTACTTACACTTACTGTGCATCGTTAATATACATATATAATATGAGGTATGCAGTGATAGCTCCTGGATACAAAGTATTTATCAATGCAAAAGGTTTTTGCCTTTAAGAGGTTCAAAAATGGTTAGAAAGAAAATTAAACATTATTATATCATTATGTTTGTATCAAATTACCAGAATTAAAGATAATTTCATGTTTGTAACATAAAGATATATCGAGAAACTTTACCTGTACTGAGAAAAGTTCACCATATATAAGGGGACTTTTCTGATACTGCTACTTTGAAGCATCAGATAAAGGATTAGACTGAGTTTACTATGAAATATAGTGGGAGTTGCTCTTGGCTGTTCATGTGATTTTCAATAAAATAATTGCTGAAGCTTCTTCCATTTTCAATATTCTGACTTTAGGTGATGCTTGAAAGGTCAACAGGAAATAAATCACAGAAGTTTTTCTTGAGAACCAAAGAAAATCACATCTTAAATGATACATTTCAGTTTAAGAAACTAGAGTACATTTCCTATGGAAAATATGGGGCTTTAATACAGACAAATATTTTTAATTTGGGATTGTAAGCATTGAAGATTGAAGGCATTATGTTGGACAAGATGATGAAGGACTTTTTAGCTACCTAACCCAATCTGTACAGTTTGGTTTTTAATCAAAGGTGAGAATGGAGATGGCAGCATGCTGTTTTTAATCCAGCTAGAAGCTACGGGGAAGATTAGAAGGGAAATCTTATGTGAAAGCATTTCTTATGGATGACAGCTTCAAAACTTCACTGTCTCTGTGACTATGCCTATGCTCTCTGTTTTGATTCATTCAGTGTTTGAGGAAAGCAGAAACCTCTATTTAAGATGATAATTAAGATTTTGCACATTCCTGCTCATAAATAGAATATTGAAGCACTTAAATGGAATTTGGAAATTAAGTATTGTCCCAGTACACACCATTCTATATATTATTTTTTTACTTTCAGACAAATAAGATATTCCTCGGTGTCTTTGTGTGAGTCTGTGTGTGTGTGTGTGTATGTGAAAGAGAGAGAGAGAGAGAGAGAGAGAGAGAGAGAGAGAGAGAGAGAGAGAGAGAGAGAGAGAGAGAGACTGACAGTATCTTTCAATACGACAATGCAGCATTGCTAATTCTTAAGCTAGTTTTTAAAAAATGTGTTTGTATGCCTGAGCTTCAATGACAAACTACATAAACATAGTGTTTTAAGGAACAAAAATTAATTCCCATAATTTTGGGAATGAACAAATCCAAGATTGAGTTCCCCAATGATTCTGTTTCCACCGTCTTACTATGTCCCTATGTGGCACAGGCAGAGAGAGGAAGAGCCAGGGTAGGACCACTCTCTGTTCTGTCTTTTTAAAGACACTAATCTGAGCATTAAAACTTCAACTACATAGCCAATCAAATCCTGATGATTTCTTAAGGGAAATATTTCCAAATACCATATTATTGGGTATTAGAGCTTCAACAAGTGAATTTTGGGAGAACACAAACCTTAAGTCCATAATATTTGATAAACACTGAGCCCAGGTGGCTGATAGTTTAAGTATTAATGAGTTAGGTTAATCCACAAGATAGGTGATACTGTCCCTTTAATTATGCAAGCCCTCTTCTTGGGTCACCTTTTGGTGAACAATTATGTAGAACACAGGTATCTTTAAAACCTTTTCCTACATGGAGAGATCTTTCCATAATTTCTCCCTCAAACGTCTTTGTTCCCACTTTATAGTTAGGAAACTTCAAGTCCTGTGAGACCATTGGCTACAGTCCATGAATCATTAAATAGTGGCACATCTGGCCATTTTCCTTTCCAATCAAAATATATGAAACCAGTGCATTGCCTGAAGCTCTGTCCACTATGAAAGTTTTCTTTCATTGGATTTTCTAGAAAGGAGCTAAAAGTCTGTGGTATTCACTTTTTTATAGTGACTTCATCATATGCAGATTCACCTGTAAATCAGGATTTGGTCTTCTTTTCATCTGCTGACTGATAATAGGGTAGCCCCATAAGGCCATACATACGTGCTAGAGGCCAGACAGCACCATGGAAAGAGTAGGGACAATTGCCATGTGAATTAATTCTTCATGTAATTCACTTACATATTCTGATTCTGCTTGGGCTTGACCACATATATACCATTACCATTTGATGATGGAGTATTGCTATGCACTTTATGGTGTACAGGTTTATGATTCACTGGATGAGATTTCATACAGTTCATGATGGGCACTTGAAGTCATTTGGTTACCTTGTGACCCACAGTCAGTTTCTTTATTTCCACTGTGGCCCAGTAGCAGGCCAGGAGCTATTTCTCAAAGGGAATGCCATTGTCTTTAGATAAAGACAGAGCTTTGCTTCAAAATCCTGAGTGTCTCTGCTGTTGTTTAAGTACAGGGCCTGGCCAGAGGATCCAGACAGCATCCCTATCTTCTGCCGACACCTCAAGTACCATTGAGTCTGCTGGTTTATGTGACCCAAGTGGCAGAGCAGACTCTACAGCAGCCTGAGACTATTGTGCAGCCTCCTCTCATTCTGGGCCCTAAGAGCTGGAAGCTTTCCAATTCACTTAGTAAATGGGTCGGAGTAACACACCCAACTAAGGAATATGTTGCCGCCAATGTCCAGTTAGGCTTACCAGGCATTGTGCTTCTTCCTCAGTTGAAGGAGGGCCCAGAAGCAAAAATTTATTGTTCACCTCAGAAGGGATATCTCTGCTTTTGACTTCTAGAACTTTCATTCAAATTAAGCAACTAAATAAATTCTAGTTGGATTTATTTCCCATTCTCTGACGAGCACATGCTTCATCAACAAACTTTCATATTCACTATGTTCAATCAGCATAATGCTGCCAATATAATAGACTAGTGTGATATCTTTTTGTTTTTTTTGAGAGAGGGTCTCACTTTGTACTTCATGATGGCCCTGAGCTCACTATGTAGCCCAGGCAAGCCTCAAACTCAGCAATCTCCTGTCTCTGCCTGCCGAGTGCTGGGATTACAGGTGTGAGCCACCACGCTGGGCACTGTGGTATGTGGCATTGATTGCTGGTGGGCGTGAGTCACCATGCCCAGCATTGTATGTGGTTACTTGGGATCAAACTCAGGGCCTTGCATTTGCAAGGCAGGTGCCGGAACCACTGAGCTAAATCTCCAGCCCAAGTGTGATATCTTATAAAACAAAAAGGTGATCAAAATCCCTGTCAACTATATTGTAACATAGGCCACTGCACAGCTGATATTCCTCTGAAGTAGAACAAGCCTTGCCAACCAAATGTGCCTTGTTTCTGTGGAGTATTTTGGATAGACTTGAGGAAAAATGCATTTACCAAATCATTAGCTGCAGACGAGAAACAGGACATGTGTTAAGCTATTCAAACAAGTAAACATCTGGCATAGCATCTGCAATCAGAATTACTAGTTAAGTTAATGGTGTTACATCTTTCTTCTCCAGGCCAAATAAGAGTTTAATGGAGATGTAGTGAGAAGCACCAACCTGACGTCATTCAAATCTTTGATGATGTCACTTTGCCTCTTCTGCCATTCAGGGGTTGGTATATTATTTTTGATTTACTATTTTTCCAAGTAAAGGATAGCTTTCATTTAGGTTTTACCAGTGTGTGCTTCACTCTGCTTTTTAAGGATAACAATATATGAATTCTGCTAAATGCCAAGTATATCTGTCCCAGTTATGTATTTTGCAACAGGGCAAATGACCACAAAACCTATCAGGAACCTATCAGACTCTTGGTGAGTTGGATCTTGGTTTAAATCCCATGGATCAACAACCCCAATAGTTTGTTACTCTTACTAAATAGCCATAACGATATTTTGGAAATCCTGGACTCAGCGTTACTTTTTAGCCAATGTCCAGCAGTTTCCAGAATGTTTAATCATTTCACTTCCCCATGGTTTAATTCCCTTTCTAAATAACAGTAATTTGTCTTGGGAAGGATGGAAGAGAATTTGACAATAAAACTTATTATAGTGCACCAATATCTTCTCAAAGAGACCCAAACTCCTATTCATTCACAGGTTGTGGCTTTATAAACTGGCCAAGTCTAGCAGTTGATGAGTTGATTTAGATTTGTGTTCAGTTGCCCTAAGTTTTGTCTGCTTATAAAAGCTAATCAAAATTTCGTACAGTTACTATCTATTTAGCCTCTGGAAATACCATGATTAATTAGCCAATAACATAGATCTGCACATGCCGACCATCCCAATCATTGCTCACTTCTGATGTCCACTGAGACAGAAATACTCTCCTTGCCTTGAAGGTTGAGCACTACCATTTGGCCCTGGCATTCTGAGAATCAATTATACACATTGGCTTTAAATTTCACAATTGAGTGACTATGATCCCCACAAGAAGGTCTAACATACTGAGAATAATAATGAAATAGCTTTCAAGGATGCTGCTGGTCTTCTTACAAACTTGTCTCTTAAGGTACTAGTAAAAAGTACTTTTTCTCAACCCAAACCGTGTGGAAGAGTAATTTTGTTTTCTTTTGGCAAATTCACTCCCATATCTCCAATTCACTGAGCCTTGAATACTCTTATCAATAGTAAACTAAGGAATTTTAGGCATCTCCATTTCTCTGTAGGTCTTCTTTGATCTACATTTCAGCCACCAGTAAAATAAAAAAAAAATTATCATCTTTTTAAAAACTACATGAGCTGCTGAACAGTCTCATTAGAATTTAGGCAAGAACAGTCTCATCAGAATTTCGGAATTAAATGTACTCAGTCTAGTCAAATTACTTCTAAACACTTGTGGGACATTTTACCTTGTTGATTTCCAATCAGATCCCTTCCTTAACTGCAGATTCTCATTAATAATGATCATCAAATTGTACTGTATTTCAGCCAGTGCCATTGTGAAAAGCTTGTGTTTAATTTTCAGCAAATTCAGCCCTAAGGCTATCAGAGAAATGATTATTCTTTTCCTTTTGCATACATTTAGAAACTTTTAAATTGCTTATGCATTTGTGAAGCTTGGATTTTGAATTGTTGTGACCATTATTTTCTTTTAATATTTTGTCCAGAGATGCTAAGAAAGCCAGTTGACATCATTATAGTTCTTTCTTTACCAAAAATATTCAAACTACTATATATACAGTTGCTACTGTTTTTTTTTTTGCATCTCACAAATGGTAAATTAGGATAATGAAGTGGGTATGCATTGTGTATTGTTTTTGAAAAACACCACAGGCTACTCTGAAGCTCTATATTATCAGAAAGAAACTATGGCTACATTATGTCTTATCAAATAAGAGCTCCAACTCTAGGAATTGCTAAAACAATTGTAGAAATTCATCCTTACTGTAACTTTTACTCAAGAACCACTCCTGGTACTGACACCTCAATGAGCTCAAGCACTTTAGAGGAGGAGAGTGAATAGAAAGTCCATGTGCAATGATGCAAGTGGATTTATTAGATCTGGAGGCCAGAGGGTCTGCCTCAGGCATCTACATGGTCAGAGTTGGAACAGTCCACAGGGCTGTGTGGGCCCTGGAATGCTGAGGGCACTGTGGCTACTCAGCTCTGGACTGTGGAGACTACAGAGGAAAAGGACCAGTGACACAACACCTAGCCCAGGAGTGACTGTAATGTATGCTCACCGCAGAGCAGGCAGTATGAGTCTGCTTTTGACAGTTAAAGAAACAGAGTATTTTGCAACCTATGTCAAAAGCCAGTGGATTTTTGAGCATTTACCTTGTATCCAGCATCACTATTAAATTTGGCAATTAAGTGTAGCAGTCTTTTGGTTGAGTTTTTAGGATTCTCTATAATCAATCATATCATATCATGGGAAAATAATGACAGTTTAACTTCTTCCTTACTTATCTTTATTCCTTTTTATTTCTTTGTCTTGCCTAATTGCTGTGGCTAATGTTTCCAGCACTGTATTGAACAGTTGTGGTGACAGCGGGCATCTTTCTCTTGTTCTTGATCTTAGTGTAAAAGGTTTCAGTTTTTGCCCATTTAGTATGATGCTGGCTGTTGGTTTCTCATAAATAGCTAGTATTAAACAAGTCAGTTTCCCCAAGTTTAAAGACCCAATTTAAAAAAGGGCAACTGAAATGAACAGACCCTTCTCAGAGTCAGAAGTAAAAGCAGCCAAGAAGCATATGAACAAATGTTCAACATCACTGGTCATTCGAGAGATGCAGATGAAAATAACACTGAGATTTCATCTGACTCCACAAACAATAGCTGTTATTGCAAAATCAATAAATGCTGGTGAGGCTGTGGGGAGAAAGGAACCCTTCTCCACTGTTGGCAGTATTGTAGAGTTGTACAACCATTGTGAAGATCAGTGTGGAGATTCCTCAGAAAACTAGAATTAGAGGTCTCATTTGACCCTGCTACTTACTCTCTTGCTAGGAATATACTCAAAGGTATTAAAAGAATCATATTGTAAAGATATATGTACACCCATTTTCATAGCAGCTCAGTTTGTGATAGCCCAATCTTGGAAACAACCCAGATGCCCATCAACTGGAGACTGGATAAAAAAGATTTTTTAAAAAATAAAATGGAGTATTACTCTGCCATTAAAGAATGACAAGTTTCATTCATTTATGTGCAAATGGATACACCTTGAGGACACAATAAATAAGTGAAATAAATAAATCACACATATGTAAATACCATATCTTTTCTCTGGTATGAGAACCTGTAGATGTAAATGTGTTCTAGAATTTATGATAGATTTTGTAAAATAGAAAATATTCAAAGGGAATGTGGTAGGGGAACATAATGAGGGGAAAGAATAAATACGATTTGCAAAGAAAAAGAAAGCATATGTATACAGGGGGTGGGGGTTGTGGGGTGGGTCGAGATATGGGTAAAAATGAGAATTAACTTGTGTCATATAGTGGTACAAATACCCCAGTGTTGTGTGTGATTGTGAGCTGTATATAAAATGTACCAAGAACGAATTAAATTTTAAAAATAAAGCCAGTGGCAGTGAAGTGTGCCGCTGCTCTGCAGGGCTGGAGCGTTGCGGTGCTGATGCACTTCCTTCTCTCCTCTTCCATTTCATACAGTCTATAGGCATTTGCTCGGTGCCGCTCACCACCAGGGCATGTTTCCTCCCAATGTTTCTGGCCTGCACAGATGTCACCCGAAGCCGTACAATTCCAGAGCTGAGCTTTACTCATCTGCTGCATGTTTCTTAGTCTGTGGTGATACATTATCTTAGTCTGTGGCGATACCTATCTGGGCACAGATAGGTTTATCCTTACTTGAATATTAATCAATTTGTACATAATTTTGAATAATCACATTGTACTCACTAAGTATGTGCAATTTTCTGTCACTTAAAAATAGATTGACAATATTTTGTCCTCCTTCTCCTTTGAAAACTATCTTTGTGCCTTTTGATCATTCTTCAAGGGGGAAGGGTATCCAAAGATGCAGAGAGGTGGGCAGGGAAAGGAGAGGACAGAAGGAATCAGAGTGTTGTGTGCAAGCACCAGCTTCCCCCAGGACTGAAATTATTGTCCAGTTAAAAGACGGAATGAATGAGATTTATAACTAATGGCCTTTATTCCTTCATGTCATAACCATTAATCATTCACATGTCTCCTGTGAGAGATGGACAGTAACAATCCCTGGCATTGGAAAATGCAAAAGAAAACCTCAGTGTCTGAAAATGCCATATAATATAAGTCATTTATTGAACATCTCATTTGTGTTAGGAGCATGTGTCATTCTCCACAATAATTCTGCAAGTCACTGTCTTCATTGGAATCTTCAGTTTATGAAATTTGGAGGAAACAAGTAGATTACCTGGGGACATACACATGTCCAAAAGAAGGGCCAGTTCTTTGTTCACAGGTGGTCTCTAAGACACCCCTTCCTTTACTACCATTCCCTCCCCAAAGGGATAAGAAATTACTTTGCATCCAGTTTTAAGTCTTATGCTTCCTTTATTCTGTTCAGTAGCATGTGGCATAAAGTAAATGTGTATGTATGTGTTTTGAATTAGGGTTAAGTATGAACGCATGTAAAAGGTGAAAGTGAGAGAGAATTGTGTATTTGGGTACACATTTGTCCTTGAGATAAAATGCTATTTATTTAAGTGAAAGTCATTGTGCATACTCTTGATTTCCAAACAATATGGTCAAGATTTTTTATCTACTCACAATAAAAAGAACTGATGAAATAACATGAAGCATTAACTGTAAGATAAAATTCAGAAGTCAACTGATACATTACCAGATATAGCTCCCAATTTAAATTGATTACTTCTGCTTTTTGATTTATGAACAGGAAATGAGCTTTGACTGTTATGCGCCTGGATGGAAGAGGCTATAAGTATGCTGTAACCTGTGAAGATCCTTCAGTTGCGCTAGGATTGTTCAGTTGAAGTAAGAGCTAATTACCTTAATTACAATGTAAGACTTTTATTCTTGAATCAACTTTTAATAAGGTTGCTTGGCATATTTTTATAGTTTTCTATAGCAGGTAATTTTGCAAAAAAGAAAACACATTCAAGGACAAAATTTTGTGCATTTCAATTTTGTATCCATCTTTTATTTTATAGGCTTCAGCCCATTTTCATTAGATAGTGCAACATAAATATTTTAAATTCTGTATGCCTCTTCAAATTAGGATAATCTATTTGCCTTTGAAGGGATCAGGTTCTTATACAATGATAAATATTACAGCTAAATTATTTAATTTTTTTGTGAATTTCACTCTATTTTTATGGAAATGTTGCTAAAATGAATCAGTTTGTGGCTTTTTTTTCAAGTTTATATCAATTAGTTGTTTTTTTGGATCATTTCTCTCTATATGCCTACACACGGACTGTGACTTTTTACTCACTAGAATTTGAAGACATACCCTAAAAGAGGGTAAACACTTCTTGAAGTCTATTTGAAGGCGATTGGGATGCTACAGTGTAACTGAATGACTTTTGTCTCAAGAGCATTAGCTATCATCAGTGTTTAGATGCTTGTTCTAGTTGACCATGTACAACATTTAATATGATGGGAAGAATTGAGAATCCCCAAAGATAGGAAGAAATCAGAAGCAAACCCCGTATGGCTAACAAAACCTTTAGGAACTTGGAGGAGTCATTTACTTTACTTAGAATTGCCTTTCCTCCAAATTTAAGGTTTAGATTGAATAAAAAAATGATCACAACTTTATGTGATTTAAGCACACTGTTTGAAGAAAGAAGCTGTACTCCTAATAAAGCCATTGAGATTCAAGCATTTTCAAGGGCAAAAGTAAATTGGAGAGGGGAGTAGGACTAGGTGGAAGCAGCATAAAGGTTTCATTTGGTCGTTGGATTAGATAAATTGCAAATCATTTAAAACCCAATGTATGGCTATAAAATTTCTACTATGTAGGTACATATTGTTGAGTCCTATATTGATTCATATGTACAAGAAATATAAATAGTTTTAGATTTGAATTTTTCTCAACTCTATAGTAGACATGGGTAAACATATTTTAATCAGAAAAATTATCTATTATGTGATTCATTGCTTTACTACTTTTCCTGGGTCCTTATTTTTTTTATTATTGACTAGCATGAGAACTTTGAATCTACCACAGTGTCTAAGAAGAAAATCAAAACACTAAATTACTATTTAGAAGCTTCTTTCTTTACTACTACATTTACTTTGTTTTATTTTTAAATTAATTTTATTGTTATAGTTTAGATATACATTTGTCATAGGGAATTTGTACCTGTACAAGGTGTATCTTGATTTCTTTTTCTTTCTTCTCTTCCTTCAACTCCTCTTGCCCTCCTTATTTGAATAACCTTTGTTTCCATTTATTCCCTTCCTGCTTTGGTTTTTCTCTTCCCTTCCTTCTTTTCCCCCTTCCCCTCCCTAGTTCCTCTTCCCACTGGAATATTTTCTTCCTGTTTCACCATATCTATTATACATTTTTGTCTTTATTTACATTTTACATTTCCTATGAAATTGGGATTTTTTTCATAAAGTGTTTGCCTAGACCTGTCTCTTGGAAAGTTTTTCTTATTCTGTTACTGAGGAGAGAAATTATGAAAACATACCTTTCACAAAAACATAAAAAGTTGAAATATTTAGAGTCAATCTAACAGAGGAAGTAAAAGAACTACAGTTTGAAAACTGCAGCTTTCTGAAAAAAGAACTCAAAAAGGATATCAAAAAATGGAATGATATACCTTGCTCCTGCAAAGGAAGAAACAATATAATGAAATGGCCATACTCTACAAAATATTATATAGATTTAATGCAGTCTCAATCAAAGTACCAATAACATACATTACAGAATTAAATACAGAATGAAAGTATTAAGTTAGTGGAAAAAAAAAAGACCCAATGATCAGGGAAACATTAGAAGATGAAGACACAGCTCCAGACACACTCAGCCCCCTTACTTTTGACAGAGGAGCCAGTCACCTCCACAGGAAGAGAAAGCCTACTTACTAGATGGTTCTGGGAAAAGTGGCTTCAACAGGCTGGAGATTTAATCTAGCCTCATAGCTCACCACACACTAAACTAAAATCCAAATGTATCAAAAATCTAAATATTAAAACAGAAATAGTAAATATGCTGGAAGATAGAATAGGTAGAACTCTCTTAGTCTTCTCACTGAAAAAACTACATGAACCCTTAAACAAAGAGGGTCAAAACACGGGTTTGGGTCTACTTTATGATTCTTTAAGAAATACCTGAGATGCCGGGTGTGGTGGCTCAGGCCTGTAATCCCAGGACTCAGGAGGCAGAGACAGGAGGATTGCTGAGTTTGAGGCTTGCCTGGGCTACATAGTAAGCTCAGGGCTAGCCTGATCTACAAAATGGGACCCTGCCTCAAAAACAAAAGTACCTGAAATCTTACTTTATTTTTATTAATATCAACTAATATTCTAGCTGAACTATTATTTCATATGTTAAAAATAAAATTGGTAGTTTCAATTTATTTCTTAGCATGATTTTTAGCTCTGTTAGCTGTTCCTTTTACCTCTTAGAGCAATGACATATACTTTTTTCATTTTTTCACTTCTTAGTGTTTTTCAAACTTTTACTTTAGCTGAAAATATAAGTGCATTTTATCAGAAGCTAGTTAGACAACAGGCCTAGAGGAAGATTTGAGAAATAAGGCAAGTCTGTATACTCTTTGATTCTTGTCTATTTGGTTTGATTTAAATTAGAATTAATGTCTCAAAGAGAGTAGAACTCAAACTAATAAGGAGTCATATGTGTTATCCCAAGATAGTGGGAATATTAGAAGAAATTAAGGCATTTGTGGTATAATTTGAATCTTTTCCTTAACATTTTTATTTCATGAACATATGCCCCTGTACACAGGGGTGCATTCCTTCAGGTATGAGTTCTTTGTAGAATGGCCATGGTCTCTGAAGCAGAGTATTTCCTGTAGTTTTTCCATGTAGTCTTAGAAAATTGTATTGCCTTGTGATATGTATCCTAAAATAATGTTTTAAGAGGATTTTGCATGATATTACACTCTAATCAAGTTGTAACAATTTGGAGTATTTGCTTTTCACTTTATGTTATAGGCAAGTCAAACATGAAGAACTAGTTACATCATGCTTTTGATGCAGCAATATCTTGGAATGAGCAAAAATATACACACACACATATATACACATATATGTATATCACATTTTGTGGAAAATAGGGATAATCCTAGAAAGAAAAATGTCACCAGTGAAAATTAAAGCTCTGTGACGAATTGTTTTAGTGATGCCACCTTGTGTCTATGATTTTGTTTTATAGAAGTTATACATAGAAAAAACAAATTACCAACAGAAGTATTTCATTTATTCTGTTTAAATAAATTCACATAAGTTTAATTGCAATGTTCTGATAGCAGATTTTATGAACAAAATAGAAACTGAAGCCACAAATCTATTTCTTTATTATCTTCTTAGAGAATTAGAGACAGGGATGTCTAACTACTGTGTGTCTCACTGATTCCCAATATGAAAATGAAGTAATAGAAGTATCTATTTGAGTAAGTTAACTACTACCTTTCTTGTTTCTATTTTTATTGGTGTATCTGAAACTATGAATCAGATTTGAATAACTCTCATTCTATGAAAAAGTGTTCTGATACTTAACAGACATTCACCTTTAACATTTTCTATTAGGCATGACTTTTACATGAAGTGTTTAATTAAAATCAAATGGACATAGTATAAATTAAATTTTAAAAGCATGACAATAGATTTAAAAATGCTGTGGTTCCTGTGTAAATATTATAATTTGAAAATTTGTATGAAGTATTCTTATCCAAATTTAATTTAAAGTTTAATGATGCAGGAAAGTTATGACATTCACAAAGAAATCAGAATAATAACAGTCAAAATTTAACCAGAGCTTAGAATAATCTAATCAAAATTTTCTGGTCAATTAAATTTGATTGTGTTAAACAGTGACACACTACAATGTAATTAGGGATCATATATTAGTGACTAAATGCTGGGTGAGTTAAAAGCACTTCAATAGTCAGATTTGTCACAGCTTCCTGAGTCTCCTTAAATCAGAATGTTTATAATTGTCACATTTAAATTTTTCTTGAAAATATTCTCAAAATTGTTTAATAAATGCAAATTATTCCAGGATTTGTATTGTGCTTTTTAAAATTTTCAATAAAAGGTAGATATTGCTTAGGTTTTAGTGCAGTTAATTGACCTAGTGATAATAATTTCATGAGAAAATAAAATCAGGAACATTTGTACACACTTACACTACTGACAAATCTGTACATTTTGGGTTTAGTGGACTTAAATAATCGTGCTGATATTTTAATTTTCCTCCAAATGATATATATGAAGAAAGTTTATTACAGTAACCCAGAAGAACTTTTCATAATCTGTCCCCTAATTTCATTGCATTTCCAATATAATTTGATCTAAATAAGTTTCTGGTTAATTTCATCATGAAATTAACTTTGTTAAGATGATTCATAGTGTATTTGTTTAAAGTAAATTTTGATAAAAATCATTTTGATTTGTGCTTAAGCAATGTAAGAGTTATTTAAATAAACCAAACAAATGAATTTTATTAAACTACTTCTGGCAGAAATGTAATTATTTTGTATTACTAAGATTGATCTTTGAAAGGAAAGCATATTACATTAATATCTATATTTTCTTTTATAATATGTTCCTCTTGGCAGGCAAACATATTATAGTTTCCTTGCTAAAGATAGAAAAGAACAACATTCACATAATTGTCTAGCCATTAAAGAGAGAATAATATTTTGAAGGGAAAAACTTCAAGTCATGAACTTTTGGCTTTATGTAGAAAAACTATTAGATGTCTCCTGCCTAATTTAATAAAAAAATTAAAATCCTTTGCAAATAATCCTTGATTTGAAGTTCAACAATATCAGCTTTTAACCATATTAATAATTTTGGCAGCAATGAATTTTGTGCTCAATGCTGATAATTATCTTTTCACAGTGGCTTCTATTTCTTGTGTAGCTGAAATAAAACTGTAATGTTTTCTTAAAATCTGATGTATTGATTCTTGTTAACTTACATGGTATAATTTTCATAATTTTGAGTGTATGAAGTGCCTACTTCTTGGAACATATTTTATATTTCTCTCCCCAAGGGAATTATTTCTAAAGTTGATCTTTTCAGGTTAAATATTCACTCTGCAGTAGAAAGTTGTTTGTACTGCTCCAAAACTCATTCTCTTAATGTTTTATTAAAATACTTTTCTTTAATCAACATGTCAATTTTTTGAAAATACACTTTAGGGTGTTTCAAATATAATTTCATACAGATATTTGTAGTGGACTGAATGATAGAATGCGAATTGGATAGTAGGGGATCAAAGATAAGTATGCTACAGTACTTTCCTTCAAAGTATTCACTAGTTGATATACAAATAATTACAATGTAGGTAATATTGCAATAATGTGAGTATGTTAAAAGTAGCAAAAAGATAGATGAATTGTGTACTTACATTTACTTTCACTCCAGCTTATTTTTTGGCATAAGATCCAAATCTTAGTGTGATCAGTTTTTTTAATTATTATTTTTATTTTTAAAGCCATCCTGGTACAGATCCATACTATGAGCCAGACCAAAACAACCAGGATCACGTAACATACTATAATCTGAGCTATAACAGATAATTAGTTATTTATTTGAAATTGTATGCTATTTTATACTATTTGATTTTCTGTTACATGATGATCTCTATTTAAACAAAGCAGCACTTGAACTAGTTAAAAGTCTCACTGTAACAGGTCGTAGATAGCAAGAGTAATATTTAAACAATATGCCTATAAATGTTTAATAGTATTTTAGTATTTTAACAATGTTTCTGTCCTTTGATTCCACCATTTAATGCAACTATTTATGCTTGTATTTAATATCTTTTATAGGCTGTATTACTGAGAATTTGTATAGTAAATATGAGATCATAATAGCAAATGTAAGTAAATGAGCTCATAATACAAAACAGCAATGATGCCTTTCTGTCTCTTGAAAAAGCAGGATATTTACTTTGTTTCTTTTTTCCAGTACTATTCTGAATTGCTTGCAGCTTTTCCGTCGTCTTTTGTTTCTTTTCTGAAATGGTGACACGGACCAGTCAGACCTGAAATTCACATTGATTTGTATCTCTGCTTTTCTGGAGGTCAAACTTTACTAGTTTCTACTGTGAGCCTGATGAGATACTATCAAGAATCTTATGAGCAAAATAGTTAGATTGCTTAGGATTTTTCTTCCTAGTGGGGATAGATATTTATATCCATTCAGATGTAAACTACATTATGTGTCTCATTTGGCCTCATTTTCTCATGTTTTGTATTTTTCCCCTAAAATTCTGAAAAAATGAGATTTTTTTTTTTTTGCACACAGTGGTACTATTTTCTCAGAAATAGCCATTTTAATGCCAAAATCTGAACAATGTGAAGAATAATCCAATGAATGGTTTTAGAAATAGTTAGCTAAGTGTATACTTACTTCCCGTGTCTACATCAGAAATGGATTTTCTGTCTTGCTGTGTGGACATAAACTGATCAATTCCGAACTAGTGATTATTATATTGCATCTCTTTCTTAACTCTTTTTCCAATAATTAAAAATCTTATAGAGTTTTTAAATTTCTTGTCATAGGGTAAACATGAACTGCCTTCCACAATTCTAAAAATTGTAAATATGAAAATGCAGAGAGAAAAGCCTGTTTTCTTTCCAGTGTATTTCCAGTCTTTCTGGTTTCCATAACGCTGAGCCTGTAAACACTCTTACTAGTTTTATATGCGTCTTTATAGATATGCATGCAAAAACAGACACTGTACTACTTTTCAGAAGAGTTTAGAAATTGTGAAACCATTCAGCTAAGTGTTAGCAGCCTCCTGCCCTGAGGGTGAGTAGATTTTCTTGAATTAGATCCTGGTTCAGGTTTGGGGGTGGGGGTTAGCGTTCCAGATTTGTGTTCTGTGGATCTTGTCATCAGTTCTTGAAGGATCTTCCATTTGCACCTCCCCCTTAGCTCTCTAAGGAGAGCTCTGGAGAGCATCTCCTTATGGGTGGCTGAGGAGCTTTCTCAGCACTCATCCTGCTGGTAGAAAACAGTAAGCTTTGAAGTCCTTTGTGTACTTCACCCAGGTACAGTCTCTTTGAAAATATGGCTCTCTCAAAAATCTTTTATTCCCTCTCAGTGTGTATTGTTCCAACCAACTCCATGAGTCAAAACTGATTCTCTTGGAGACACGTGTATGCATGCTTTCTAAGTTGTCTACAATTAATATTATTTTCATGTTTCCTTTCCAAATAATATAATTTACTTTTCTTATTTAATTTTTTGACTAATATGTCCACTATAGGATTAAATAATTCTGATGATAGTGGCCATTTGTTACTGATATTGTTTATAATGCTTCGAATGTGGCCCCAGTAACCATGAGAGCAACACCTTGTGTGCTAAGCTGGATGTGCCCTATAAAGCGATTTGCCATCCAGTTCTATATTATTGAGTATTTTCAAGTGGTTATGAATTAAAAATGACGTCATCATCTATGTGGAGAGTAAAATACCATTTTTCTGAGATCTATTAATATTATAAAATTTATTTGGTTTGTTTATTATTATTATTATTATTATTATTATTATTATTTTCTTTAAGATAGGATCTCACTTTGTAGCTCAGACTGGCCCTGAGCTCACTATGTAGCCCAGGCAAGCCTCAAACTCAGCAATCCTCCTGTCTCTGCCTCTCAAGTGCTGGGATTACAGGTGTGAGCCACCAAGCCTGGCTAATATTAAATGTTTTGGGGTAGATCTTCCTTGAGAAGAGTCTATCATGTTGCTACATTGTATTTGGAAATATTTTATTTAAGATTTTTTCCTTGATATTCTTAAACTGTGACCTGAGAGTTGATGTGTGTATTTGTGAATGTGTTTAAATGTGTGCACTCATACACATGAAATCTTTGTTGGGCCAGGAAGTTGGCTTTTTGAACTTGTATTATGGAAAAATTCAGAGGCTTTCATTTCTTTCATTTTTACAACTTTAAAAATACTTCTCCATAAGTCATGCCTTCAATTGCTATGATTAGTTTTTGGAAAAATTTTCCTCTTCTGTCCAACTCAGTCTTAGATTTTCTGTCATCTGAAGTTAGTTTTGGTAAATTGTGTTGTGTTAGAAAACTTCTCACATTATGTTTTCATACTTATTTGTATAATGTTTAACAAAATAATTTCTTTTGCTCTTTTAAATTGAAAGGTTTTCTTTTGTCACTTATTTTTATGTATTTCCGTGTTATTATATTTTTTAAAAAAAATCAGTCTCATTAGTGATTTTTTTTCAAATTGACCAGGCTTATAATTTATTGATTCTACTTTTTTAAAAATTTTTTGAGTGAAACCCAAAATGGTAGCAATCCTGATCAATGTAGTTATGATATTAACTTTTCTATGTATATAAGCCCTGTGACATATCAATATTTTATTGAATTACATATGTGTGCCTTATTTATGCATTTATGTGCCTCTAACAATTTTTTCCTAACTTAATATTTTGTTGATCTTCATTTTCCCTAAGATCTTAATAAAAAGTGAAGTGAATAAGATTAAGTAGCCCTGTGATCTATGAATTTCCCTCTTCTGTATGACCTTAAACTTCTTTTTACATTTTAGATTGATGGTTTTAATTCTTTAGATTGGTTGGGTAAGGGGCGATAATGCATCCCCAGGTCATACTTTCTATAACCATTAGTAGTTGAGAGAATAGGTAACTGTGTGACTTTTGGCAATGAGGGACTCTGAAGGGGAATAGGTGGCAGATGGTAGGACTAAAAAGCTCCGTGAGAGCAAATTTAGGGTAATGTACACGTCACCTCCCATATTAGCCATGATTCTTCTGCCTCAGCAAAGTAATTCCTATGCACTGAACAGTGTCCCCCTCAAATTCATATGTTGAGGGCTTTGAGAGTTAAAGGTTTACATGGTGAGGAACACAGCATCTACCTGAAGGGATAAGTGTCTTTGGCAGGAGAGGAAGCACTGTGCATGCTTTCTCTCCCTTTCCTCACTGAGTGCTCTTGCATTCATGCTGTGAGGAGACATTGCAAGAAAGTAGCAATCTGTAACCCCTGCCCCCCCAAAAGATAACCCTCGCCTGGATCAGCCTGTGAGCTGGTGCTCTGATTTCAGAGTTTCGTCCTGCTTAACTTTGGCTGTTCAACCTTGTTGTTTAAGAAATCTTCTGTAGTATTGTGTTATAGCAGCCTGTGCTGATGAGGATGATAGTGAAATTTTATTCACTTTTTAAAAGGTTCTGCTAGCTGTTGTCTCTTTTTCCAGGGAGTAAAATGGTTATTACCATGACAGGAATTAAGAGTCTATGAGTATTTGAAAATGGGTTTATTTTGTGTTTTCTTTAAATATGCTTCTATATTTCAAAAAAGCATGTGAAGAATATCTTATAGTTTTAATTCCTGAATTATGTCTTAGTATGATTAACTAAATTTCTAGAAATTCATGATTTCTGTGTGACTGAGGACTAATCAAAAATTAAATAAGGAAAATGTGTTAGAAAGCTTCACCATGTCTGAGTGATATACCAGACATAATTTGAAGGAGGATGATTAATTTGCCTCATGGCTGAAAGGTTTCATTCCATGATCGACTGCTCCCAGCCAGAGAGGTTGTAGTGTGGGGTCGTGGTGGAGCAAAGATACTTAGGTCATGATGAACAAGGAGCCGAGGAGGGAACAGTATTAAAGAGAACGAGTTGAAGGACCAATATCAGGGTCACCCCCCACACACCCTGTTACTCACCCAGCACACCCAGAAGCGGTGCCTGAGCCAAGAAGATCAGCACAATTCAGTTTCACCACCAGAGACAGTGTGTTTCCCTAAGTGCAAGATTATGGAACTGTTCTTAAGACTATTAGGGAGTCTTACCTGCTTACCTACCATCACAGTGTGCTTCAGCGTGGATCAAGTTGGAGGGTGAAAACCATGAGGAGAGCTCCTTTAAAGTTTAACACGTCTAACTGGGATTTTAAATAGCTCCTTAATCCTGTGCCATTGAAGGCGTGTATGCATGCATTAGTCATGCTAACTACAGACATGCTCGTGTGCTCCCTATCCCTTTGTGGGCATTTCCACTTGTGTGAGAGGCTACATTATCTTCACTTTGTAAGGAGGAAACAGGATAAGAAAGGCTAAGTGCTTCGGTGGAGATTTAGCTCAGTGGTTCCAGCGCCTACCTCACAAGCACAAGGTCCTGAGTTCGATCCCAGTAACCACATACAATGCTGGGCGTGGTAACTCATGCCCCCCAGTGATCAATACCACATACCACAGTGCAGGGTGTGGTGGCTCACGCCTGTCATCCCAGCACTTGGGAGGCAGAGACAGGAGGATTGCTGAGTTCGAGGTTTGCCTGGGCTACACAGTGAGCTCAGGGCCAGCCTGAACTACAAAGTGAGACCCTGTCTCAAAAAAAAGGGTAAGTGCCTGTTGTTGATTCACATCTCTACACTATGGCAGGCTAGGATTTAAATTAAGTCACATTTTTAACCACTGAATTAAGATTTTTTGTGTACGTGACTAATAAACTCCTGTTTTTCTGAGATATGGTCAAATTAAGACTCCATGTTTTTTCTTTTTCCTTTGATGACTACTTCTATACATTTTTGAGAAATACAAAATATATCCTGTCACGTCGCCATTGGTGCTGCCTGGATTTGTTTGTGTCTTCCATACGCAGTGGTCTGCCTTCAGAAGCATCGCGTTCAAGCTTCCCAGGCAGAGGAAGGCATAGAGTAGCTACTTGAAAGAAAGAGGACATACTTCTTAAGAAGTCCAATAAGTACTTGAAGCTCTTTCCTTGTAATATTTACTTTATAATCAGATTGAAATTAGATTAGTTCATGTATAACCTCAGTGATGCCTACAGGATTTAATCAAATTGAAAATGTTTACCTAATAGGTAATGGTTAGAGTGGTTATTCAAAATATTGGCTTTTCCAGAGTTATCTTTTGATATCTGCAGTTCTGTTTGCCATTATGTTCACAAATACAAACTTCATGCCAGGTCTTTGGTTCTGCAATTTCTAAGCAGTGAATTTGTTCATAGTTGCATTGTGCAGACCGAGGTTTTAACATGGATGCCTGCTGTGTGTATTGATCTTTCTTCATAATTCCATATCAGGCTGGCACACAATTCATGAAGAGTGTGTGAGGGGAGAAACAGACACATTACCCTCGGTGGGAAACTGCAGGAGCCATGCACTCAGCAGCGCCGCGAAGGATTTTAGCCTCGTTCACGTTGTGTGGAATGATTGTGAAGTGCCACAGTGAGAGTTTTAAACAAATCACAATTACAGCTTTCTTGTTCTAAAATATAAATGTTTCTTCAAGGAATCATTTCGTCATTTGCCGAAGGTTGTTTTCCCCTTCCGTTTGAATAGGATGTGAAGTTGTCTAAGTCCGAATGTGGTGTTGAGCTGAGCAAGATTCCATCACGTTCAGTCTTTGCTCTCAGATGTGCTTTTTCATTTCATGGCGCTGCTGAGTGTCTGAACTTCGACTGTGTTTTCTGGGCCAGACAGTGTTTAGCTATTCTGATATCACCTCTGCTCCATCTACTGGAATAATGATTTTTACTATGTAAACACTTTAGTGAAGTCATTATTTTTATAATAGCTTAAAAAAAAAAACTTTTCACAAAGCTTGGCGCCAAAGAGCATTGAAGTTATTTAGTAAAGTGGAGAAAACTCACAGCAGAATTAAGATGAAACTATTAAATCAATCCTATCCAGTTGGGCCTACATATGCAGCCAGCGCACTCTTGTTGTGAGGAGACAGAATGATTTTGCAGTCGGGAATAAAGTGATAGAGGAGGGGGTGCTGGGAACGAAGCAGGTGCACAGGTGGGCTCTGCAGCCCTGCTTCGCCCTGGTCCCTGCTATCTCAGGCAGCAAGCTGACCTCCCCTGTCTGCACTTCGTAGTTGTTCTTCCTTCCATTCACCATGCCCTTCTCATCCCTCCCACTCCTCTTAGCATTTTTAAGATTCCTACCATTGCTTTCATATATTTACTGATATACCTGGAAGGAAAGAAAAAGAGTTATCTTCTTTCTTCCTATTAAGACCTCCATCCTATTTTTTTTAACATTAGTGGTAAAATAATTATCAGTGCATGTGTCTTTCTTTCCATAATATTCTCCAAACTCATGGAAAGTCAGTATTGTTGATGTTACTTGTGATCAACTTTCCCAGGGAGGGGAAGGAAGTCAAAATACTTGGAAATCGTTTGACCCATCAAAGAGCTTATATCTCAGTGCTCCAGTCCAGAGGACTCAGGCCAGGCACCTTTTGACTACATAAAAAAAGGTGACCAGTTTGGGGCAGGTTTCTGAAGCAGAGAGAACAAGAACAGGGAAGTTGAGGCAGCCGATAAGTGAGTATGAAGCATTACAGTGTTGGAGGCTGAAGCATATCTGTAGGGAGAGAGAGACCTGAAAGAGTACTCTGGTTTAGCTAATCCGCAAAATTTTGGCAACTAAACAAGATGCAATTTGGGGGTTTGGGGTTTTGTTTTTTTTTTGTTTTTGACAGAGGACATTTCCCTGAACCCAACGTGTCACAGAAGCTACATTGTAGCGCTTTTTACTTTTTGTTTTGAGACAGGGTCTCACTAAATTTCCCAGACTGAGCTCAAATTTGCATTCTTCTGCATTCCCCTCCTAGACTGGGAGAATTTTAAGCAGGTATTATCACACCTGGGTCAGAGGCTTTTTAGAAATGCATACATGTTTACCTTTCAACTGACTTTTTAAAAAATTTCTTGTTCTGAAACAAAATATTCCATTATCTAAACTTCCTTTAGTATCGGCTATTGTATTGAAGACATCATATATGCTAAAACTAAACTTTCAACCAAGCTACATTTCCTATATCTAACAAAATGAATTATTGTTCAACATTAGGAAATGAAAAGAGATGGTATAATTTCTCTCAGACATGACCTGCGATGACAACAGGTAACACGTTTGTAGATAGCCTAACATCTAGTTTACAGAGAGACCCGAGAGTAATGGGGACATGGTTTTCCACTATGAATGAATCCAAAAATATAGAATGATATATTGTTAGTAAAATGCAGAAAGGTTGATTTTTAACCCACACTCCTTTTCTCAACGTTGAAAATTCTTTAAAATTAGCAAGGGATATAAAAGAGACACAAGAGCCTTGAGTCATACTCCCAAGAAAGTTTGCTGCCGGAACGCCCAGCAGCCTGAAGTCTCAGGTGCCAAGCCCTTGGCTCGCTACCCACAACAAATCACGGGAGGACCTAGGAAGGAGTCCTGTTCTGGGTCCTTTCAGTCTTTATAAAAGAGAAATATATGTTTCAATTACGTTTTCCAAAATACCTTCTTTCTCTTTCAATAAAATGAAAAATCTTTCCATAGTATCATGTACTTTATCTTTTCAAGGAGGCAGTATAATTTAAGAAAAGACAGTGAGCGTGATATGTTGGGCTCGCTGTGCCAATATTTTCTCACCTTTATTAAGTACATTTAGAATAAGTGCTGCAGTAATGACCCACAGAACCACTACAGAGCCAAGGACCTTGTAGTTGTGCAATGATCTGTCTATTTCCTTCTCTACCCTTTCATGTTTGGAATAAGAAGTTATTAGCACAGTCACATTGAAAAAGAAAAGCAGTGGGAGAAAGTGATCTATGATATTTCAAAGGGTAAATGTTGGTGGATGCAGGATGAGTGGTTTTGAAAGAGCAGCCTCAGGCTTAAAAGACATTCTTCTTTTTCCACTTTGCCTTAAGCACATGATTCCAGTAGCCTTTTTGCCTGGTATTGACCACAAGGTAGCAAAAGGAAGCCCAACCAAGAAGAGAGCCTCATTCTTTTCTAGTTTCTGCTTCAACTACAGATATGTTTCTATGTGACTAATGACCTAAATGTAATGTGGGTGAATGTTTAGTCTGAATACGTAGAATAGGAACAACTTATTTTCGTTTGATGAAGAAACATATTTTTCATACTGCTATATCAGTATTTTTAAAAAAAGAAAATTAAGCATTTTAAAATATTTTTTTCATTTTTTACAGGCTTTATTAAAGTTGTTTCCTGTAAGATGTATATATCAGTAATTTATAACAGTTTTTAAAAAGATACATATGTGCAAATAATTATGGAGGCAAACAGTATATCTCATTATGACTGAAGTTATTTTATCCACATGTATCTTTTCTTCTGGCAGTAGAGAGTAAATACTTAGTTTTTTCCAGAAATTTAGAATTAACTAGGAAAACCTGTTTTGCCTGTCTGCTACCACAATTACTTGTGTATTTTGGCAGCTGGAGTTGGTTTAGTATTTGCATTATTTTATAATGGCTACACTCAGCTGTTAATTTGCACTTGGTTTATCTGGAATGAATCAGATGTTTTAAATGGAAGGTTTTTAAATAGGAAAATGATCATGCATCAGCTTCACAATTTATCCATGTGCACATTTGTCTGTGCAAACTTTCCCCATGTTTTCTAAGAGGCAAAATTTCTTATTTCCCACTCAGATTGATCTCAACTAAGGCATAGTTTTATGCCTTATTAATTCACAAACCAGTTACAAAGGTACTTGTGTTTCATGCTAAGTTTTTTTTAACCTCTAGAAAAGAGGACATGAAAGCGCAAGCAAGAGTTATATGCATTACACATTTCAATGATTTAAATGTTCATTACAGATTACTTTTCAATTTAAATAAATTTTAGCTTTAATGAATTGATGTCATTAGTACTAGAAGAAATATAGCAAACTATTTCTTTTGTTATGAAACACAATAACCATAACTTTTATTCAGTTAATACTTTATAACTAACAGGACATTTCATGTGCATTTTCTTTGAAACTCCCTTTGTCCTGTCAAGTCGATAAAGCAGACAATACTTTACTTTGCATTTTATGTGCAAGGAATCTGATGCTTTGAAGCATAAAGCAACAGAAAATAGTGAAAGAGCTGCTAGTGTCATTCTGACACTGTCCCTCCTGGTATTTCTGAGCTGGTGAAGAGTGTAAAGGACCCTGCACTGCCAAACATTTCTCTTCCTGTTTGCAAGAAAACCTTCTGGCCAGGGAGCTTCACAAGTGATTCTCCAGTGAAATATAAAACAGCCTCTCCAACTTTGTAACTCAATGTCCAGCTTCTGAACTCACGCAGCACCAAGGGCATTGGCTCAGTTCATTCACACCGAAATCATTCCTGTGTCCAACAGGACTCTGGGATGGGTCTTACAGCCAACATGGCTACATAAGCCCCAGGTATAGTGTGTCTTTTTAACTTACTGGTGGAAGAATTAAATTGCTCAGTTGTGATCCTGTGAACAGGTGGCCGGAATGTGTCAGGAAAACATTTAGACGATCACAGGTGGCTGAGCGTTGTGTGGACTTCACCAGGCATTTGCTCTCTCTGTTGCTGCTTCCTGCGTGTTTGTGATGCGGCCCCCTTCGTGCGTTTTCGGCTGTGACTTGGCAGCATGTATACAGCGGCATTCATTCCTGTTTGAGAAATGTTCTTTTCCATGGATACGTACATGCTTGTTTTGAATTCTGTTCCATTCCATTTAATTTGTCTCAGTTGATTTTACTGTTTATGTTCAACTGTTGCTCCTGGAGGGAATCAAGTGAATTAAATGGGGATCAGAATAGGTGCACACCTTTTATATAATATCTTAATTTCTAATGATCCTTGCTATAGATGTCTTCCTGAGACCTCTAAACATAACATTCCCTTTACAATCTCAAATCTTGTACCCTTTACACAGTGTGCACACTATAGTGTATCTCCCACTTCAGCTACATGCGGTGTAGACTTACATCCCTCATACATGTAAAGAAAATAATTATTTCAGGTAAGTGGTGTTCTACCAGTATCCGTTTTTAGATACTTAGCAATGCTGACAGTTATGACAACTGATTTGATTGCTTTGGATTGCAAAATTTAGTGACACACCCAACCTCATTTGTGGGTTATCTTTTAAAGCTGTTTGATATTTTTTCACACTAAAGATAGTTAGAAAACAAAACACCTGCAAGTTTTTATAGAATCTGGAAAGCAGGAAATGTCTAAAGCCCTAAATGTGGAATAAAATTCTTCTTAATGTCTTTTGATACAAAATAACAAACTAAAGTTTATTATAATCTATACACATAAAGATACAGTATGTAGAAAAAAGAGACAGAGGAAATTGAGAGATGAAAGGAGGAGGAAGAAAGGAAGGAAAGGAGATGGAATGAAAAAAAGAAAGTTAATTTGTGTTGTGTGCATATACCAATTCCCCACAAGGAAATGAGACGTTATGATTACCCACATGTACTAATATAAATTAAGTAATTAATTTAAAAATACATTGTTTACAATATTCTAGAAGCAAATTTTAAGAGAATCTGTTTATTTACTTCATATGTTAATGGTCATATATATGGATTATCTTGAGACATTACAAAGGATGCTATTGTGTTTTAACTTTTTTATTTTGTATCACTCTTTGCAAGTAGATAATTGTTATGGTATGTATTTAATGTCCCACTAAAGCCTCATGGAGATGAGGTGGAAGGGACTGTGTCTTTTACAGGTAGTCGAATCTGTGTGATGTTAAGTCTAAGGGTGTGTGATCACTAAAGCACTACATGAGCGTCAGTTCCTTGGCACTGCCCTGGTCCCAGTTGTCTGAAGAAGACAAAAGGGCAGAAAGATCTTCCTCTCTCGTGTCACCTTTGCTACCTTGTGTACCCCACGTTGTTTTTGCTCTGCGATGCCTGTCAGCCATCCTGCCTTGGAGTGGGCTGATTAGGAACTGAAACCTCTAGGAACTGTCAACCAAATAAACCCCTTCACTTCCTTTGACTTTAGGTGTCAGGTATTTTGTCTCAGCAACAAGAGTAATACAATAGTGATTCATATTTTAGGACATTTTACATCTCTGAACATATAATTTTCAATATACTCCCTCCCAAGTTTATACTCACATATACATCTTATATTGTTTTTTAAATTTTATTTATTTATTTTTTTGAGACAGGGTCTTCGTTTGTGTTCAGGCTGGCCTTAAGCTCACTAGGTAACCCAGGCAAGCCTCAAACTCAGCAGTCCTCCTGCCTCTATCTCCTGAGGGCTGGGATTACATTCATGAGCCACTACACCCAGCATTGTGGTAGGCAGTTCTCACTGGTGGTGGGTGCAAGACACCATGCCCAGTATTGTTGTATGTAGTTTTTGGGATTGAACCAAGGACCTTGTGCTTGCTAGGCAGGCTCCGGAAACACTGAGCTAAATCTCCAGCTCTATATCATGTATTTTTAAAGCCCTATCTTTTTAATTAGAGAAAATTATATCTGGGTTAAATGATTTTTCTGTATAAGTACCTTTAATTTATTTGAGACCTCCTCATATAGACATGTTGAAAAGTTTTAAATGACTTCTAGGTTACTTATTACATAAAATGTACCTTCCATTAAAAAGACTTCTAACACTGAATCTATAGTAATTAGAAAATAAGTCTTCTGTAATGACCTTGATAAAAGAGAAACCATTGGGTCATAATTTTTGGAAGAAAAGGTTTGTAATTCAACATGTTGTGAAAAACATCCCCACATTCTTTTTTGTTGTTTTGTGTGTTGAATGCAGAAGGAGGTAGTAAATTGTGAATAAAGAGTCAGATAGTTGAAACATTTTTTTAATTCCCCATTCAACCTTTCAAATAAAATGCCCTTCAGAAAGAGATGATAGTTTAAGTGATAAATGTCCTTTTATATTTAACCAATGTTTAAATGCTGAGGGATATCATTGTTATGTGATTGCAGTGATCCTGCCATGTTATAAAGTAATTTTTCTGTCATTCAAATGGTGAAATGATTACTCGGGGTTTTGTAATTTCATGGATAGATTTTGCTGTTTGTCTTTGTTGGCTAGATGATGTGATGAATTTCAATTTAAGCTTCTAATATTTCAAAATAAGTGTGACATTTGTTTCTTGTTTTCCTTTCTATCGATACTTAGAAATAGCTAAGCAGTAGAAATTCTGAAGCTGTTTGAAGATGTTTACCACAGACAGTGTGTCACAAACAACACTTTTTATGCCATATTCACTCATGGCATTCATGATATGACCTCAATTCTGTGTGTCTCTCTGAACTTTTGGGCAAAATTTCTAAAGCTTGGCATAACGTCTACACTTGAAATAATCATCACTTAAATATGCAATTCAGAAATTGCTCATACTGCTACCTACTAATTAGTCATTTGTTGCTGTAATTAGCTAGATGCCGCTAATTTGAGGCAAAGGAAAAACATTTCAGTTCAAAATGAAGACAGTCTTAAACCTAGGTTAGTGGCTGATTTCACTTACTGTGAAGAATCATCATCCTTGGGAAAATTTCACTGTTGAGGGAAATAGGACAATTTATGGACATCTCCTCCCTTCCATCCTCATGGTTCTTGGTAGCTCAGACGTTGGAAGGCTTCAAGGATTGCTTTGAGGAAATCTGGGTCCTTTTTATGCTGCTTCTTAAATCTTAAAAAAACATATTAACTCAATCATAAACTTTTAACTCTTTAATTTCCTTATTTGAAAATGAAGCCTTCGAGGGTACAGTGGCAACAATTTAAAAACTTAAGTCAAAAAAGCATAAAGCAATAGTATTAATGGCTACTATATACTGGCCTGTTTACTCCCACCGCTCCACTGAGTCACTCCACTGAGCATTTCAGGTGATTATACCAACAAAGCTTTAAAAAGGTACTAGATTGTTCTCAGTTTACAGATTAACAGAATGTGGTATGGACTGGGCCCAGTTGACCCAAGATAACACAATACTAGGAGTTCTTCTAGCTTAAATTAGGTCAATTTCAGAGCTCAGGTATTTTTAAGAAATACCTGTTATCGTGATGATATATAGAACTTTATTTTAAAATAACTGATTCAACTAAACTACCTCCTTCCCCCTTTGTGTAGCTAGTATTAGGTTTGTGGTAACTATTTAAGTAGAGAAAAATGTTGAAAGAAATTTTTGAACTCCAAGGGGTTCTAAATCAGACTTTGGATCTTATAATAAGTGGCGTTCTCCAGGATATTAGTGCATTGCTCTAGCATCCTTAGACAATATGTAACATCAGCTTATAGAAAATTGAAAATTACTATTTAAAAATCATACGTATGCTGAGCGTGGTAGTTCACGCCTATAATCCCAGCACTCGGGAGGCAGAGACAGGAGGATTGCTGAGTTCGAGGCTTGCCTGAGCTATGTAGTGAGCTCAGGGCCAGCCTGAACTACAAAGCGAGACCCTGTCTCAAAAAAAAAATCATGTAGATGAGTATTATTCATGTGATAAATTTAATAACTAATATTTGTGGTAACAGTGTCAAAAATTCTAGTGCAATTGCTTTAAATAATAAACTCCAAATGATTTTTTAAAAATATACTTTATAGTGCTCACTTCGGTAGCACATATACTAAAAATATACTTTATAGTTGAGATATATAATGATGTATAATTTATGGTATTTCATATGCACTCACAGCATAGTATTTAAATGTTGATCTAAAAGTTTCTTCAAAAAATAACTGTGAGTTAATAGTAGCCCTAAATTCAGGAGAAATTAAGTACTGAACAATTAGTTTGTTCATAGTTTTGACTATTTGCTTTTGAACTTATTGTGAATTACCATTTGAAAATATTACTTATTTTACTAAATAAAATGATCAGCTATTCAGCACTGATCTATAGATTTGACTGCTTCCTAGAAATAGTTGTCAGATTTATATTTCTAATTCTGTTCAGAAGGATATAGGAAAATAGTATTTAATCCAATAAAATCTTAGGATTTTATGCAGCAAAACAGATTATTAAGAGAGAAAAATATTGAAGGTAGCATTTATCATGAACTCAGTTTTTACAGTAGTAGAGAAAGTTCAATGAATTTGCAAAGTAGCCAGTATTAATGGAGTAGAAAATGAAAAATACCCATAAAATGGTACAAATTGATGAAAGTTATAGGGCAAAAAAAATTGAAATTGAATTTTAAAGGTCTTTATATCAATCCTTGTTTTTTTCTTACATTTAAAAAAAGTAAAACAAGAACAAAAGTAAAACCTCAAATAGTTTTAAAGCCATACTATTCTAGAGATATTAGGGAACTAACATAGTCTTTCCATTTTTCATGAGAGGAAAATGAATAAACTGAGGTTGAGAAAAGGAAAATACATAGTAGAGTCCTAAAGAAGAGTTGAGTCTTGAAATTTTTCATTCCAGTCTGTTCTCTGAAAGATCTCATAGAAGCACAGAGGTGATTGCTGTCAGGGACAGGACTACCTGCTGGCCAACTCTTTCTACTATTTACTATTTGTATTAAAGTTAAGATTAATAGCATTATTTACTTACCTGCTGGATTTTAAATAGAATTAACAAGTGATCATTATTCTGAGTAAATGTATCATAGTTTCTGATCATTCGATTCAGTTTTAAACTATGCAACTTTTCATACCAGGTGTACAAAACTTTTTTATTAATCTTAGAAATATAAAGCAAACCACATGCATATCACACTGCTATTTAGTTAATGCTGACAATTCTCAAAGGTGAATTTACAGATATATTGATAACAAATAAATAGTAGAGTTATATCAATGATTAAACAAAAGTAGAAGAGGCAAGCTTCTTCTAGTGTAACTTATGTGTCTAGGAACTTAGGGGATAAGTTTATTTTATGCCGAAAGATGATCTGAAGCAAAAAGACAAAATTGATGTGAGGAACTTGGAAATTATAAATGTACAAATTACTGCCTACCCATCTTTGTTTTTTCCATTTCTTTCATAGCAAGAGAATAATATAGATTATAATTTAGTGCCCAGAAAAATTAAAGTCAACCAAGTGATTTAAAATGAAGTGAATAGAATAGGTACACATGTACACAGCATGGTTATTCATAAACCTAGAAAACACAGTCACAGGCATTAGCTATTACATTAAATGAAAAGATTCTTCACATAGTTGTAGCAGGGAGCATTTTTGTGAATACTTGGGCTTAGAGTCTCATGTAACATCCAGTTAGGACAAAGCTCATTATCAGCCCAGAGAAAGTGCTCAGGTTTATCTTTTGAGGTTCACATCAGTAATAGGCACCCTCTTCTCCCAAACATATCCTTTTCCACCCTCCACCACTGTCTCTGTGTTAGTAGAAAATACCCTGTATTTCTGAGATTTTCAGAGACATTCTGTTTTTAATACACCTGTGAAGAAGGTGGAGAAAGTGTGACTAAACACCAAACACATTTGTATTTTTCTGTGTTGACTACAATGTTGCTTATGTTTAAGATCCTTTGTGCTAAATCCATTTTATTTATTTTTGAATACAAAATGTAGAACCATTTTTGAGGTAACAGAGATTTTTACGTTAATCACTAAAATTTGCTCTCCCAAATGATAACATGAGAAATCGTTTTTTTTATTTTCTATCACTTGAATTTTCATGTCTTACAACAGCCACCTGGCAAGAAGAATGCAATGTTCTCATGTGACAGAGTGGTGGTCAGAGAGGTAATGACCAGAGAGAAGGAAAGCCACTGGGTACTACACAGCAGACATGGAAAAGGTACTGCTGCTGCTTGAATCTCTCTCAAATGCAGAAACTTCAGAAGCAGAGATTTGCTTTCACTATAAGGCTTCTCTCAGGACCATGTGAGATAATAACTCTGGTCAGTTTTAAAGGTTTGGGGATTTTTCTCTACAAATTTTACCTTAATGAAGTTCAAAAAGAGGTGTAGAGGAGAGTCTTTCACTTGCCCTGGGGAACACCTCTTTATAGCATCTCTTTTTAAAAAAATCTAATTTCTGATACCATTATTCCGAGCTTGCATTGACTTTTGTTTCTGTGTTACCTCTATTTTGTTGGTTTTGGTTTCCAGAAAATGGTCTTTTTATCGTCCTTTAATGTGAGTCTTGGCCTTTAAGGCATGAGTATTATGAGATGGCCTTTCGGCAACAGTTATTTTAATGTATCTTTATCCTTGAGGGTCAATGCTTTCCTCAATTTATTGCTTATACCAGTGATGGTGAATCTTTTAGAGCTTTCAATCATGCCAAAAGTCCACCTCAACACACATGCTGCAGATATACAACTGTTGACCACACTCCCATAGATGTGAATTAGAAGTGGGTTAAATAATTGTGGTAGGCAAGGCTGTCTGCTGTCCACATTATGTGTCAACAAACAAAGCTGTGAGTTTAATATTGTATTTTTTAGTCAACTTTGAAGAGCACTTGCTGAAAAAAAAAGTTAAAAGAACCTAGACAATTGTCCATATGTATTTCATTGTCATGATTTATTTCTACCATTATTTTTGTTTAAAAACCAGCTGAATCTTCTCATCAGGGCCAGTTTTAAAGTCCTCCTTTTCAGTCATTTATTTATTAAGTATTTATTGAGTGGATACCTTGGAGTAGGCATTTGTCAAAGTACTTGGTCCACATCAGGGAACAAAATTGAAAAGAAAAAATCCTTGACCTTTGAGAATTTTTATATTAACAGAATAACATAAAATAAAATGTGGACAACTGACACACTGAAATTTCTTTATTTTCTGGGAATCTTTGGCAGAACCTCCATGGACAGCCTTGCATGTTGTTCCTGGCATAACTCCTGGGATAGCCACTCTCTGTCTGAATGGTACCTCTGTGGTCCTGGTGCAATCCTTTACCACTGACTTTGTGCAGGTCAGGATTAGACAAAGATAGTAACTTCTAACTCAGGCCCACCTGGATCCTGGACATCTGATAGGCCTGAGTTTCCTCAAAACTGATGAAAGTAAAGATGTTTAGTATTTGTTACTTGCAGAAGTTTTGACTACAATTAAATACAAACAATTTATTAATAAATGACAGAGAAACCATCACCTTTTCAGATTGTCTCATATCCTCTTGGGAAACATGATCAACATAGCAAGACTAAGTTTCCAGTCTATCATGAGATTCTTCCAGTATACTTTATCAAACTTCTTTCAGACCAAATGGATTATCTATAACTGCATCATAATGACCTATAATAACAAAAATCTCCATTAATTATAGACATCTCCTTTAGATGGTATCACTAAGTTCTAATACTCAGATTCTGAATTGAATTTCTTATTGTCTGTCAGTACCCAAATTTTACACTGTCCATGATACAGATTCTTGCTAATCCCAATGCACTGAAGTAATAATATTCAGTGGGAGGTTTTGCTTTGCCCAGAAGAATTGACCAGGATGGCCTCACCACAGCTTATCACATTTATTCACAAGAGACCATGTCTGACATTTGGAATATGATAACACAATCAGATATATACTTTTCTTTGCAGCATTATTTTCTATTTTTGTCTTTTGAATCATCCAGAAGTAGATAATGAAGATTATCTAGGCTCAGAAAAATTCTTCTAGCATTTCCTGTATTTTTTTTTCTGTGAAGTAGGACAGTAAGTTTTTCCACTGAGAGTAAAACACAAAGTTTAGTGCCCTGATGAACATTTCAAAATTCTTATGATCTGAAACAACAAATAAAGTAGCTGCCAGTAAAACAGAAATACAGAAGTAAGGAGGCCTATTAAAAACTACATGGGGAGTATACCATATCTATGATGCTTTGAACTAGGTGTGTTTCAGAATCCTATTATTGTGAATTTTGGATTTTTGAATTAAACTAGTCCGTTGGTTTTCGACACAAATAATCCAAATCTCAGAAAACTCTCAAATCAGAAACAGCATGGTCTCAAGTACTTTAGATAAGGGGTTCTTAATTGTATTATCTCAATTGTTGTCTATTTTGATATAGGTTAAGTATAACCCTTTTAGTAAAAGCAGCTGCCTAAACAAGGTGCTGGAGGTGGGGAAAAGGAGGTTGCAGGGTACATAGTTAACCTTTCTGGCAGGTTATGCTTTATTTACTTAGGGTTAGCCATTTCACTCTCTCTCTTTGGTTTGGAGAAAGATAAATTGTTTTGAAGAGACAGTGTTTTTGCTGGCAGAACCTTGAGTGTGGAAATCAGAAAACTCATTTCATAAATAAGCATGATTATGTAGTATAATAAATTTATAATATGACCTTTAGCTCGAAGGTGCAAGTTAGTAGTTAAAATGAACTTGTGAACGAGATAGAACTGTTTTAGCACTGCTGTTATTCCCAATGGTATTGGACATGTAACATGAACCCTAGCCCAGTTCTCTAATTAATAAAATGGAAATTTTAGCAGATCACCTAAGGATGTTGTATAGATTGTGTCAGATAATAAGAGGCATTTTCCTCTAGGAATTTATCCAAATTAAGTGGTCAATCAGTTGTTGCTGTTACTGTAATTTTATAATTTAAAAATACTGTTAGTGTGTTATTAAATAATCTTATTTTTAATCATAGAAAAAACATAATTATATTATCACATTTATTTTCCTAAGACAATAACTCCAGAGCATAATGAATAATTTGAAAAACTTTGCAAATCATCCAAAAAGAATTTGGTTTCTATGGTAGAGTTCTTTGCTAGTCTTCTGAAAAATTTTATGTATGTGTGTTTTGAAGTTTTCTTTCATTGTCATATGATTAAAGTTTTCAGTTTTTGTTCACTATATTACCATCTCACTTATAATTTTTCCAATATATTTTTCAAACATCTTCTATATTTTAAAATGCATATATTAAAATACATTTTAAATTATGTTTAATATTTTAAATTAAATTCTAATGATAGTTTCTAATTTCTTTTTAAATTTTATGTTGAATGGCTAACTTTGGTTTAATTTATATTTAATTTAAAATAAAGCCAACTGATATATGTAATACCTTCTGGCTCCTCAGATCCTCAAATATGGAAGAAAATGATTCATTTTTAATTTTTTCTAAATATATTATATTTTCCCAGTAGCTTTATTGCTTGGTTACCAGAGTTTTATTGCTACTGTTGAAATGCATTTTTAAATTAATTATGATTCTTTTAGGAAATCTAGCCTATAAAACTGTTTTTTACATAGAGATTTTTAAAAATTGTCTTAGTGCATGTTTCTCCTCCATTGGTGTGACAAGATCTATAAAAACCTCTGTATTCTACTTTGTTAGTAATATGAAGTTTTTTTTCCTAAAAAAAGAACTTCATTTTATCCTTTGGAAACAATTAAATTTTAGCTCTGATTTATGTTTTTAAGTTATTTCAGTTTATATACTTAAAATATTTTAAAATATCTAACTATCATACATTTTTCTTTTTTTAATTGAATTCTTTATTGGTACATTTTATATACAGCTCACAGTCACACTCAAGATTGGAAAATTTGTGCCAGTATATGACATGAGTTATCTTACGTTTTTCTTGGCTAAACTCTATTTTGTATTGTCTTTTGTTATGATTTAAACATTTGTCTTTCCAAAAAACAAGTTTTGGAATATATAGGCCTTATTTTTTTGCATAACATAGTTATATGTTTTTCTGTAATTGGCACAATATGAAATATTAACTGGCTATCTTCAGTAAGTGTATACTGATGATAAAGTTAGATACAAAAACATATAAAACAGGAAATTTTTTATGTCTTATAATCTCAAAACTTGGCAGAATGCAGTTCATAGAGGTACATGCTCACACATATGTCCCATGTATGTTTATGAAGGAAGCTAGATATAATACACCAGCTGGTGTCTAAAGAATATTAGCACTGTGAGTTAAAACCAAGGGATTAGAAACTTGGTATTAGACTTTGTGTATACTCAGACTACCTGCTTATTTTGAATGGTATCCAGTTGGTGACAAAAGTGATGTGTAATCATTAATTTTTCAACAAATATTAAGATATTAATACATGTAGAAATACTATCTTGGAGCTCTGAAAGTCTGAAATCTAATGTGGGTGGTTCTGTTACTTATCATTGTGAATGAGTCGATTGGTAATATTTTATGGATTAATTGATTGCATGTATTCATGAGAAAGCAATTAGAAATTCAGTATTGCCTGTATTAAAATAGGGTATATTAATATATAAATATTTTGAATTTAATTTTTACACATAATTGCAGTTATTTGTTCACATAGTTTTAATATTCCTCACTATGTTTATCTAAGGTATAATTATAATCAAACTTTTTTGGTTAAAATTATAAATTTTATGAATTTATGTCTAGGCCTTGTCTAATGTCAGATTTAATTCACAAATATGTGATCTTAAATACTCTATGTCTTTTATTGTTCAAATGTTTGGTGTCTATTTCTGTCACTTTTATCATGAATTCATTGTACTGTTTAAATTAAATATATTGTGCAAGCCTAGGCCTCTGGTTGAGTGATAGGTATGTATATAATGCAATATAAACATATATGAAAGTTGAAATACACAAAAACAAGTAGAAAGACTCAGAGGAGTTGTCAATGACATTAAGATGGATGTGACACCAGATGAGTTGTTATAAAAAACTCTTTTCTACTGAATTTAACTTAAGGTTCTACTCAGCACAGTTGTGCAGTACAAGGCATGTTGTTCTTATTGAATGGTGGAAAGATAGGAGATTGATGTGCTGGTATATGAAAACATATGAGATGAATTGTTTAGGATGGAGACACCAAGCATCTCTAATAAATAAGGTGTATAAACTCAGTGATTTTATTTGCAGAAATGTATATGAAGAAGTAAATTGGAAACTGATTATAAGCACTTTATGTGTTTTGCTAAGACCACCGAGTCATATTCTAAGCACAAATTGGAACAATCGAACATTGAAAACTAGAAGGGTAATTTCTATACTGTTATTTAGAACCATGTCTATATTGATAGGACAGGAGTAGCAACTACTAAAACAATTGCTATAAAATGTGAGTACAAAACTATGGTTAATGTAGTTTAAAGAAAAGTGGAAAATTCTGGAAAAAATGCACCTGTAAACATTTCACAATTTACCTGCTTTAATGTTTGGGATGGGAGAAATGAAAAATGATTTACTTCATACACACATGTAATCATCCCTATTTTTTATTAAACACACATGATCAGCATTGTTCCAAGTAAGGGAGCACAGAGACAAATCAGAAACAATTTTTTCCCTTATAAAACTCATGTCCTTGTACTTCCCCTAGGGATATTTTAGTTTTCCTCTTCATGATGGTAACTAATGTATATTTTTCTGATAATTAAGATAATACTAACCTATCTAAAAATGAAGCCATGCATCAATATTTTAATTTTAACTTTATTAAAGTCTTCTATCTTTAGTCTACAACATTTTTTTATGTCTTTGGGCAGGGATGCTATTCACCATTCCCAACTAAAAAAGTGTGAACATTTATACTGTGAGATTTTTCAAGAATAATTCATTAGTTCATTAGAGAGGAATAGAAATGTATTGCCATTACTCCCCCCAGTTTCATTGCACGTTTTCTTTGCTGTGTTTGTAGCTTCATATTGAGTAGAGAAGATGTTAATTAGCATGTGGATTTTGTAAATTGTAGAATAGGAAGCTAATTGGTGTTTTCCTTAAAGAATGAATTTAAAGGATATGTGATTTGAAAAGTGTAGTGTTGTTAATCGCACTGATTCAAGCAGCAGACTATTGATTGAGTAAAATAAACAGTTTGGATTGTTTTATTTTGGGCTTCATTCAGAGATACTGGGATTAAATGGTTGTGATAATTATTTAATGCATGGTAACTCTCATTTCAGTGTGAGGATACCTTTATAAAGATTAACTCATGAACTTACACAACCTGAATTCTGCATTCTGGTGCTAGTATATAGAGATAGATGCCTAATTATATAGTATGGTAAAGTTAAGTCAAAAACACAGAGATGAACACTTGAAAACCATTACATAAATATATATTTTGCCTGAGGATGTTCTACTGTTATAAAGCTCTACAGGTAATCTATCAGAGGATTGTGTAAAATCAAACATTAGAGTATTTTTACTATAGAGACTAATTCTAAAAGGAGTAAAAAGAATTTACACGAAAGGGTAAGGTAATACTATGGTTCTGAATGGTGACTAACATATGTATTTGTGGGGAAATACGTGCAATACCACTACAGACAAAGATATTGATAGAACAGCCATAAATCAAGAGTGCTGTGAAAAAAGAAATACCAGAACTCTGGAAGTTATGTAGTTCTAGTGTGACCAGAAAGTTAGAAAAGAGTTGGGCTTGAGAGATAGAGTCTGAGTAGAGAAAAAAAAAAAAAAAAAAAAAACAAACAAACTTTGAACCATATTGTTCACCTGAGTAGAGGCCCTTAAAAAACCCAACCCAATTCTTTGGCCATTAAAAGGGTGTGGGATAGAAAGTGCTGCTGCAATAAAGATGTTACTTCATAAAATAAAAGAAATTTCCTCCTTTTATTAAATAATTGATGTGGTATGTGTACATCCCAAATGCACCATCATACTGGGGCAAAGTACTGTCTATGACAGAGAAAGGAACGGTCTACAGATAAATTCTGAATGTCTGTGGTTTGAGTTGTCCATCTGAGGCATTCGGGAAGATCAGTCATGTCATACTCAGTTTTCGTTGCTAAGACAAAATCCAGTACCCATTGATGGAGGAGAGAGTAATTTTGACTCGTGTTTCAGTCCATCAACTGCCGCGTATCAGGAAGGGATAGTGGAAGGGGCTGGCATTGGAAACCTGCTCACATCATGGTGACCAGGAAGCAGTTGGAGAGGAGAAAAGGCAGGGTGGAAGAGAGACCCTACCAAGTCATGTCCCCAGTGAACTATTTCTTCTGACCAGAACCTAATTCCTAACCAAAAACAGACATATTCTCCTGTGATTCAGTCACTTTCCAAAAGCTTCACAGCCTATGAATCCATGAGGACTTAGGGGGACACTCTAGATCTAAATCATAACAACTCAGAAGATACATTTCCCATCACAATATTTAGGCATATTTATTTTGCATAGTGCAGTGATGATCTTCCACTTTTTAGGGCCTATCTTCTGAAAAAATGGAGACTAAGTGGGGAGATGGAATGTGTTATAGGCAAATATCTCTTGATTGAATGAACTTGAAATTATCTCCTTTGATTTTTTTGTAAATTGATTTTATTGGTACATTTTATATACACATTATGATCACACTCAACATTGAGATTTTGTACCAGTACCTGACCATACTTAATACTCATTTTCTCTGAGGATTGCCTTATGAAAGAAGTACTTTAAATAATACATCCTTCATTGGGATCACATGAGGTTTTTATGAGCTCTTCTACACTATTTCTCCATTGTATCTTCCCAGTTCCAATACTATCCATCTAGCCTAGATTTCCTTATTGTTAGAATCCTTTTGCTTTGAATGTGACCCTTTTATATGGAATTTTATCCATTAGAAGCAAAACCCACTACTTTCTCTGTATCTATGAGACTCAACAGGAGAACATGTATGCCCCTCACTAGAAATAGGAAAACATGCTCTGTCTAAATTGTACTTTTCCTCTTTCTCTTTCACTTTCTTTACTTCTTACCTAAGAATCTCAGAGGCAGACCTTCTGGTTAACTTCCCAAATACATATTTAAGTAGAGAATGAAATGCCTGATTTTCCTGAGGGCAGCCCAGGTTGTCAGTCTCCAAGTACTTTCTTCATATCATAATGGTGATGTTGAGGAAAAACAACAGTCTTTACCCTGAAAATATACTCCCACAAGGCAGAAGGACCAAACATCCTGCTTCTTCACAGATTCTACAAAGATGATATATATGTATATGATATGTATGATATGTATATATGTGTATATATGTATATATAGTATCCTCTCAGTAAACACGTCTTATAAACACAGTATATGTGTGTGTATGTGTGTGTGTGTGTGTGTATATTGTATCCTCTCAGTAAACACATGTCTTTTCTCTTAGTGGCTTATGAAAATTTCCTTTTAATAAGGAATACTTAGAAATTTTGACAGTTCAGCTCCAAAAGGAAGTTTCACAAAAGATTTGTTTGGAAGTTTCTGTACTTCCATTTGCCACTGAATCTGAACACTCTTAATTTTCCCAATCAAAGCATAGGATTTTGAGTACCACATGGTTGCTCTTACATAAGAAACCCAGAATATGAATAAAGACCAAGATAAAAAGTAGATATTAGGCAAAAAGGAGTTGAATGTTTTGTAAAAGAGAAGGGGACCAGCAGAAGGAGAAAGCATGAAAGAAGTAGAAAGGAAAAGATTTAAAATGAAAGAGTTAAGATATATTATGCATATATACCAACTCTGTACAAGGAATGTAATCATTATATATTGCAGACATAAACTAATAAAACATTGAATATAAAACAAGAACAAAGGAATAGAAGCACAGATTTCCAAATAATGACTAAACATATGCTCTCAGAGTTCTTGGTCTTTCACATGGTCCAACCTGATGGTCAAACCTCAGAGTTGTACATAAATCTAACTGGAAGATTTTTACAAACCTGGTTTTAGTTTTTCTAAATAGAAGAGTTGAACTGCTTTATGCACTGAGAAGTGACAGCTGTCAATAAAAAATAAGGATAAATATTCTCCCACACTCCCCTAGTGCCACAGTTATGGGTATTATCTGTTTATTAAACCAGGAAAGTGTATTTCCATTACTTTAAAAGCTTTATTGAGATAACTCATGTAATGTGCTATTCACATTTTTAAAGTATGTATTTCCACAGTTTTTAAAATATTCATAAAGAGGTGTTACCATTACCACAACCTAATTTTTCAACATTTTTCTTACCCCATCCTATCATATAGCCATTAGCAATTATTCTTCATATCTCCATAACCACCAATGCTAGAAACCACTTATGCACTTTCTGTCCAAACATTTTCCTCTTGTGGGCATTTCATAAAGGTGTCACAATGCAGCATACGACCTTTTCGACTGACTTGGTTCACAAAATGTTGTCAAGGTTTTTCTACATATAGCATGCATTAGTAGCTTGCTAACTTATTTCTGAATAATATTATAAATAAAATGTAAGGCCTTCTCTTGCAAGTTGATTTTTTAAAGGGAAGATAGAATTAAGCATACAAAAATTTTACTTGTAAGGTTATAAATATCTGTGTAAGAGTGGAGATAGGACTGTGTAACAGAGGTGCCAGACCTCTTTGCAGATTCTCGGTGGGGTCTGGCAGTTTTCAGTTAGAGGAATCCTCCAGTGGAGAGAGGGTACGGTGGGGCTCTGGTACCACCACCTTGCTCAGTCATTGGATGAGGCAGTCCTGAGAATAGGATGACATCGTCCGGAAATCGGCAGTAAAACCAACCAGAGCTAACAGCTGTTAAATAATGACACTTCTTGCAGCTAGACAAGCATTCGTTCCTTAGAGGGCAGTAAGAGGGTCATATTCCTGTACTTAGCTTAGTTAACATAAGTATCTATTAAAAATAACTTTTGCTATGTGGGCATGAGCAATGTGGATGCTCATTTGACGGTATGCTTTCTTGGCAAATTCATTTCTTGTCTTTACTCCTTTAGCAGATTCTTGAAACTAGAGACTCACTTCCTTCTTTTTGCACGCATGTTCTTCCAGTAAAATCTTCATAAATACTGGCTTCAATAAATGATAGGAGTGGTTAGTCAAGGGAAACTTTTCTTACTTGAACCTGAAATCTTTCTTTTTTGAAGCTTAATTGAGCAGTGTGTGTGTGTGTCCTGCACTTGTAACTCTGTGCTAAGAAGTGCTGTAGGGATGCAAGGTACATGTGAAAATCGGCTCCCGGCTGTTGTGTCACTTCTTCAAAGGTTACACAGTCAGGTTAGGGCACCAGAGTATTGTCTGCTGCCCACAGCGTGCTCACACACACCCCACTGTGAATGGCTCCATTTAGGTTATGAGCTTTCAGGACTTATATCTGTGTTCATTCCATAGCTCCGCAGCTCTAGAGTCACTTATTGAAATAGTCTTATGATTAGCATTAAACTATGTGCTCTGACCTGTCCCCAGGTCCCTAAAACATTTCTAAGTGCCATGTACATTCTTGAGAACTGGAAAACTAGTATGTACCATCTAAACCTTGAAATTTGCCATTCAGAAACTACATATTAATAATCTGGGAACGCATGATGACAGGTTACAACTGATATGTGATCTAATATCCAGGCATATATGGGTATTGCTTTTCGTTTTACTTATTGAAGATGGAAGAGATTTCTCTCATCTCTATGATGGATCATTGTGGACTTCTTATGAATCATGGTGATAATATGATGAAATTAAGCAACTACACTCATTATATTATGCATGACCTCATTGGTGACCATGCACAATAAACCTGCCTCATTGTCTAAATGTGATATGCATGCCTTAAGGAACAGCTCATTTCAGAGTGTACAACACAGTGAGAGAACATAAAGAAAGTCTTTACAACTTTTCTTTAAATTCCTTGGGAAAAAAAAAACAATAGATACAGATCTGGGGAGAGATACAAGGCCATATATCATGAAAAATTAATAATAACAATAATATAACCATGTGCATTTGTCAACTATCTTTTCAAAGAACAGAATACTGTCTAATTACTGTATTCAAAATACCCCCACTACTTTAGAAACCTATGCAGAATTTACTTACTGTTCTTGTAAAGAAGCCCTGTTATGATAAACACATTAAACTAGCAGAGTATTTTGCATGATATTTGCTGGTATATTATACTTTAATTAAACAATAGGCATTATATAATAAAGAAGCACAATACAACTCTTGCCACTAAGTATTCTCCTTGCTATATTCTGAGAGAAGTGAGTGGTAGGAATTATGGATAAGATTGAATTTCAAGTCCCTAAAATTAAAAGGGTCTGAAGTATTTTAAAAGCACAAATTAAAATTGGACCCTAACTAGTACTAATTTTAACATATGTTTAAATTGGCTATAGATCAACAGAATTTCTATGTTTTATTAATAGGAGATTTTTTATAATCATTACTTACAAGATCATCAGCTATCAGAGGTCAAAAGACAAAAGTCCATTTCTTCAAGATGATGAAAGTCAAATGCACTTAGCAATATACTAATATAGATCAGAGGAATCCTAAATGCCAATGTGGACAAACAATAGCTGGCTGTGAAACAGCACTGTTCTTTCTGTCCTTAGGAGTGCTTTGATTTCCTGAATGCCTGGAAGGTAAAGAAATGATTAAAAGTAGTGACCATAATTGTAACACAGAACCTGCCCTTTTCTACATAACAGTGGATCCATCCATCTATCACACACTGAACCTGTCCCCTCTATGCGAGCGTGCATATGCAGACCATAATCTATCTTCACCATTTGGAATTCCTCCCTTCAGATCTCTTCCCACATGTTTGCAGATAACGATAAGCAAAGTTAAACAAATCTTTTCGAAAAAATAGTCCTTCAAGGTAGCTTCCCTAAAGAGCTAAAATAATCATATTAGATGGATGTAGGCTTACCATACTCATGTTTATAGCCGGACAATTTATGATATATATACATCTCAAAAACAACATTTATGATAATTCATAAATGAATGGGTAAAGAAAATATGGTGTTTATATACATAGAATATTGCTGTAGACATTAAGAAAGATAAACTTGAGGAATTTTTAGGTACGTGAATGCAACTTGAGAGCATAATGTTAAATGAAGTGCCACACACATAAGCTTATAGATCACAGTTTTCTTTACATAAGGAACTTAAAAAAATATTTGCAAATGAGGAAAGCAATTGAACATAGATAAGTAGAAAATAGACAAGGATTCTCGTGCTTTCATAAATCACATTCAATTGTTTCAAAAATTAAGACTCTAATTTATCTCATTGCTACTATTAGTTTCTCTTAGCTCATTGAAAATAAAATTTTCTGCTGATCTCAGTTGCTTCTCTCGGAGAGAATCTTTAGTTGATATCTTGCATCCTGAAAGATACTGATACACAATGTATTAGTTATTATGTCTTATTGCTATTGCTTATTATTTGTTATGATTTTTTTCACAAAGGTTTGAAGACAGGGAAAGTGAAATCAGAAGTAAATTGGAAAAAATGCTTGTGACATTTTGGAGGGGTCACATTGAGCACCCGGTGACAGCCATGGGTTTTACAGGGATCGGTGGCAACACAGGCTGAAAAAGTAGGGAGGGCCTGTGCCTCATGGGGTTCAGGTCCGGGGGTAGCACGCGGACTCTGTGGGTCTGTGAGAGGCGCAGAGCGATGTGCCTGTCTGTTACTGATGGAAGAACAAGTGGGTAATCCAAGTGTTTGTCTTTTGCTTAATACAAGATTTTATGTGTCAGGAGTCAGCTACGATTCCCTTTTATGTTTTGGCATCATTAAAACTTCCGATGTGGTTGAGGCTTCTCCTCGCAGCAAAGCGTGAAAGTACATAGCTATTGTTTTTGACTTTCAGTTGCTCTTTTTGTTTCACTGCTGTGAACAGGTTATTTTTATTCAAGCTGTTAAAGCACTAGATCAAAAAGAGGATTTAAGTAGCAAATAGATGATTCAGAGAGTGAAGTTGCTCCTCACTGAGAACAAGGTTGTATTTCAGTCAGGATCGTTCTCAGAAGAAGAATGTGAAAGAGTGCAAATAGAAGATATGCAAGGACTAGTGAGGCCCAGGCTGTTCCTCTGTGGGAGAATGGTTTCTTACCATGCTGCAAGATCTAAATAAATTAATAAACAAATAAATTCTAATGCAATTCTTTGCATGTGCATTTTTTATTTGAGTGCATTTTAATAGACTTGTACTTTTACTACTTTTACTGTAATACTGGCTCTTCCATAGTTGTCTTTTTTGTGTGTGTGTGAGACAAGGTCTCACCTTGTAGTTCAAGCTGGCCCTTAGCTCACTCTGTACTCAGGTAATCCTAAAACTCAGCAATCCTCCTGCCTCTGCCTCCCTGAGAGCTGGGATTACAGGCATGAGCCACCAAGTCCAGCTACACAGTTTTCTTTAATAAAAACATTTTAGTGTTTTTATTGACAATATTTTATAAACATATCTGAATATAAATTTTAATGTATTAAATATTATTTTTGTGAATGATTCATTGTTTTTAACATTAATAGATTTAAATTCAGCAATGAATGCATTCTATCATATTCTGCATCAGATACTTGGATTCGCTTGGCTGGTTTTACTCTATTTCCTAGATTAAGTCATATTATGTCTTATGTAAAAATGGGCTGAACATATAGTTGGTCATAAACTTTTGTAATGCCATGTGATGTGGTCAGTACTTTGTTTTCATTTTTGTATTATTTTAATTCATTTGTGTTATCTTAAATATATACAGCTTCTAAAACTTCCAAGTTTAAATGTTAAAAAAAAAAAGACTGTGTGGAGGTATTTAGTGCAGTTTATTGATTACCTGTAGTCTTGGTTTCCTTTCCTGGCGTGACTCCTTCAGATTTCTCTGACTTTCCAGGGCAAGTGTCTGTCTGTTGAAGGCGGGGGTTACTTCTTGGCGTGGGCAGCTTTGTGGGTGCTGTGCTGCAGATGTACGGTACTGTACTGTGTACAGAATTAATTATGGCTACATCCTGGCTGACTGTGGCCCTCTGCAGACAGCTTCACTTCTAGGTTAGAGACCTTCGTATTTAGCGCAATCCAATAGCTTGACTCTTGTAAGTGTAGCAAACTGGCAATATCTGGAATACACATCTGCTCAAGTGTGCACATTCGGAGCAGCGTAGGGAGGTCCAAGCACTCCTCTTTAGTCTCCCTGTCTCCCCCGCGTGGGTGCACCGCCCTCCTCTCTTCAGCCCCCATCACTTGGGCTCCTGCCCTGCCTAGATGGGTGTGTTAGAGAGGATGTGGCAGTGACAGTTTGGTCTCAATCCAAGCCATAAAATTCTTGTAGAGGCTTTGCAGAGGTTCCAGGATGTGTTTGTTTTACACAATGGACCTGTTTGTTTTTCACATAGAAGTTGAGTTGATGACCATTATATTAGTACTTTCTTGAACCAGGAAGGGACGTGCTTCACTCCATATAGTCAGTAGACCAGGTGCACCAAGCCAAAGTGTAGACTGTTATGGTAGTTATAATGAAGAAGAAATTCTCAAATAAATAAACCACAAAAGCGAATTGAATAATTAGAAATCATATCTATTTATACAAAATATTATTTAGTATTTTAAGGAAACATTTTGCTAATACTACTTTGAGTTCTTTTGCTTTACTCTTTCTTTTTTTTCCCCTGGCCCTGGGAATCGATCTTAGGGCCTTGTGCTTGTCAGGCAGGTGCCGCGACGCCATGGAGCTGAGCCCGGCCTCCACCTGGGCTCCCAAACCTCCACCCCAAGTTCTTTGCTCTCACTATTTTCACATCCCGCAGCCTCGCTCTGCTTCTTCACTCTGCTGTATTCAGTTTGTGGAAATTTATTTTTTAGATCTTAATGTTCAGGTTACTTTTAATTTAAAAAAATATATATATATATATTTGTTTTTTTTGAGAAAGGGTCTCTTTGTGGTTCAGGCTGGCCCTGAGTCACTATGTAGCCCAGGCAAGCCTGGAACTCAGCAATACTCCTCTCTCTGCCTCCCAAGTGCTGGGATTACAGACGTGAGCCACCACGCCCGGCTAAAAATATTTTTAATTCAGCATATTTCTCTCCTGTAGAATGTAGAATCCATGAACACAAATTTCCTTTTGCTCATTGTAATATACCAAAGATTTGTGTTAGTGAGCTTTCTAAAACTCCGTTTAATTTTTGTTTTGAATAAATGTCTACTCATCTATCATTACGCTTAACTTCCTACTATCACTTCCTTTCTGTTTCCTTCCGTTCTGTTTAGAAAATGTAGAATTTAAATCGAGGTTAGTGTCCTACAAGAAAAACAAATCTCTACATTCTTATAGTTATTGTCACTCAGCCTGAATGACTCTGGTCTATAGGATGGTGTTAGGGAAAATAAAATGCATAATAAAATTTCTTCCTCATTTTAAAAAATCTAATCACGTATATGTTGGTAGCTCGCAGAGGAACTATAATGATAAATATATGTTTAGTAACTACACTGTGGAAAGCATCCTTACTGAAGCCCCAAGGGGGGAAAAAGAGTCCTCAAGTAAATATAAGAGTATCATAGTATTTTTCATTTGTAGAACACACAAAGAAAATACCTGTTCACACTCATGAAGGCATTATTGAAATTAATTAATGAGTGCTTACAGAGCAATCATAATGAAGAGGAAGCACCTGGCCTTCATTATTTCAAAAGTGAATAGGCAAATTCTGTCTGATATTTATAGTTATTTACTTCTATACCTTAAATATTTAGAGTTGTCTTTGTTTCTATAATTATTATACTAAACCATATACTCTATCATTCTCTTTTTAATTCTGTACATCTGCAATTACAAGAGCCCTTTACCCTGTGTTTCTGTAAGGTAGAAGCCACCACGCAGTGCATTATATATTAACTCTTCTTCCCAAAGGTCAGTTATTTTAGCAAATTTGCAGGTTGTTCTAGTCCTTCTGTTATTTTTCCTTTGTGAAGATGATATACTTTATTTTGTCATTTGGATATGATCTTATGTAAACACACCAAATTTGGCAATTTCTCTACTGGCAGGTATGGATTGGAGGCCATTGGCTCTGTGACTGTTATACATGACTTTGCATTGCTCTATTTCAGTTAACAAGTATTAAGATGCCTATGTCAGCTCTGAGAAAATGAAATACAGACTACAATCCTGGTTTGAAATATTCATACATGTATTTTGGCATTTGCAGTTTCAAATCTTTGACATCACAACTAAGTGCTTTATGATTTTAAAGTGAGTTACAAGTGTGAAATGGCTTTAAAATCTGTCAGAATACACTATTTCCCTATTCATATTTATCTCTTCATTACTTCTACCAATGTATTTTCAATAGAATGTAAGAGAGTATTCTCAGTTGATTGTCTTTTTTCCTAATTTAATGCATATTACATAGCCATTGATTGTTTAAAAGCATGGGGATTACATGATTAGCTGTAGTACTTTTATATCAACTTCAAGTTAGTTAATGGGCACCAAAAGTCAAGGACACAGTTAGAAACTCTGTTTAAATTAGCATCAAGCTGTCATCTGATTATTTTTGCATAACTCCTTGCTTAGCAAAAAGCTTTGTGGAAAAAGTGAAGTTATATTTTTCATTCAGGTCTAAAATAGATGATTAGTATGCTCTATATCTCCTTCTCAGGCCTATTCTTGTCACTTATTCAACGTCCAGAAATTAAGGATTTCTCATCTGTTTGTTTGTTTGCTGTTTGGTCTAATAAATAATTTTTTGCTAATAATAGATAATAAATTTAGGAAATAATAAGATCCACTGACTAAAGAAGATCAGATATAAAACTGAATTATAAAGTTATTTATGTGTCATAGGTCCTTTGGGGTGGCAGAGGACACACAAGGTTTGTATGAAGATTAGATAAAGGCCTCTGCCCCAGTGTAGAGATAAAAATGAAAAAAATATCACTTAGTTTTCCTTTTCCATTTATAAAACAAAAAGTAACTTCTCTGACCTCTTATACAAAATGGATATTCTGAAATGAATCAAAATATTAGCTATTCATATAATTGTGATTGTTAAATTGTGTAGAGATGAGATGAAATCTTTGAGGGTTAAAATAATTTGAATTATTCAGACATGATTAATTTGCCAGATTTTTTATTTCTTCCATCAAACTGACAAAATATTTCACAAGTAAGGGAAACATCGAATGTGTAATGAAAACACAATGCCCAAGATTGCATACACATCTTGGCTTATTTATATTTCTAGATGTAAAAAAAACTAAATTATTAGATTTCTTCAATGTTTTGACAGAACGGTGTTGAAAAGTAACCTACTACTGGTTTTATGGTGCTGATAACTAGGGTTACATTTGGAAAGACTAAAGGATGAGAAGGGTCAGTTAACACAGGGTTAGCCAGGAGTGTGCTTTGTTTCTTGAGCTCAAGATTGGCTACAGATTATTCAGTTTGTTACGCTTAACTTTTAAAGTAGTTTAGTAGAGGAAGGAAATGTATTGCATATGCATGTAGATAAGTACATCTTCGTAAATAGAGGAAACACTATGTGTTTAAATCAAAATTTGGACCTTTTAAAAAAGTTAGGTAAGAATAATTACATATATGAATATGCCCTTTGATGGTGCCTTGATGAATATATTTGTAAAGTTCCTATTGCATTATGTGGAGATGAGTCTTTGCAGTGCATTTTAAATTTAACAGTCCATAGTCATATTTCCACAAATAGTCACTCACAGTCTTATTACTGTACAGCATGTACCCCAGTAGATAGTAAATTCTGGAGAGAATGAGGGTTTTTTTTGTTTGTTTGTTTGTTTGATTTTGGTGGTACTGGGAATTGAACTTGGCCTTATGCTTCCAAAGTAGGTGTGGTACCCCTTAAACTAAATCCCCAGCACAAAATAATAATTTTTGAATAAGTGTATTAAGAATCTGAAACTAAACTTAGAAGTCATAAATGAATGTAGTTATAAAGGAGGGAAAACATCAAAGTTGAAGTCATGATGCATTTAAGCAAATGTTTAAAGTTTCATTTTATTGAACAACTCAGAGCAGGAGAGGTCTCAAGGAATATTTTTTATCAGTTGGACTAAATGTAAATTCTTTATGCTCAAATAAAGTTTTCTTTATTCAAAAATAATAATGGGGGATTATTCTTTAATTTTAAATTTTAAAATCATTAATGTTTTGTGTACCATAAATTTTATTGTCTACAGACCTTATTCATACAGTTAATCATGCCAAACATTTAATGTTTCTGGACTTGTTTAATTAGTTCTTCTATTGTCTTTGCCCCCTTCTATAATATATCCATGCAAATGGCAGGTAATAAGATTTTTATACCTGTGTCTATGTGAGTACATATACACATTTACATCATATATTAAATAATATTTGTATTTATCTTTGGTAGTGTGCCAAACTCTATATTTTTAAAAAAATTACAAATCTGATAGCAAGATTCCAGATGACTACATATGTATGATAAAATGCAATATATCAGTATCATATCCATTAAAAGTAACTATTGTATAATTATAGTAAAGTAGAGCACAAGTCAAGGGTAATGCTTAGAATACAAACAATAATAAAAACATCGAGTACAAGAAAGAGACCTGGTGATTTATAAAGAATTTTAGGTTAGTAAGCATATGGTTGAGGAGTTGACCTGAGTGGCAAAATTATCTTTTCTTCCTTGGAACGCAGGACGTAGTCTGGGGATGAGCCAACTCTACTCACCTGTCAACAAAACTAGCATAGTCATTTGCAGGACTTTATGAGAAGCACAATATTTTCTGAAGTTTCATAAGCCCTGAAGTATAAGAGTACATTAAAGAACTCTGCTTTGGGGTATATTCCTATACCCAAAAGAATTTAAAAACTTACATTGGAAAGACAGATGTACACCCTTGTTCATAGCAGCTCAGTTCGGGATAGCTCAATCTTGGAAACAACCCAAGTGTCCATCAACTGGAGAGTGGATAAAGATGTGGGTTTTTTTTTTATAAAATGGAGTATTACTCTGCCATAAAGAATGACAAGTTCAAAAAAAAAAAAAAGAAAGACAAGTTCGATCCATTTAGGTGCAAATGGAGACACCTGGAGGATATACTAATAAATGAAATCAATAGATCACAGATAGACAATTTCTGGATCTTCTCTTTGGCATGAACACCTGTAGATGCAAATGAGCTCTAGAAAGTAGGACAGCTTTTATAGAGTGGAAAATTTCTATAGGAAACTAGGTGTGGGAATGTGATGAGGGGAAGGAATAAATATGATACAGAAAGAAAATAAAAGAGGCATGTATAAAGGGGGTGAGGAGGGGTGGGTGGGTAGGGATATGGGTAAAAATGAGAATTAACTTGTGTCATATACTGGTACAAATTCCCCAATGTTATATGTGATTTTGAGATGTATATAAATTGTACCAATAAAGAATTCGATTAAAAAAAAAAAGAACTCTGCTTGTCCACGGTTGTGATCAGTGTCTTTCAACTGCTATACTGATGTGGGAAACCAGACATTGTTCCTTCACATAAAGAATAGTTGAACTAAAAATATAGCAGAGGCATCATGCATAGGAAAGGTGACTTATTACAGACTTTTGTGAATAAAAATATTGTCATCATGCCCCTGCAAAAGGCAGGAAAAAAGTCATTGTACACATTGGAAAACCGTTGCCTCAGCAAGGGATGTATGGCAGTAAATGCAAGCTACTAACATGCTTTAGAAAAGATGACCACTATAACTAATTAGATAAATTATATTGAACAGATGAGAAAATATTAAATAATTTAAGATGAATTTGTGTTTCTAGGCTCAAGTAATTTAGAAATGGTCCAGCGATCAAAATCACAGACTAAGAATTATTAGATGAAAATGGTTATGAATATGTTTTTTCTCTAAGATATGAATCAACTATATTTTTCAAGCCTAGAATTTGAATTATTTGAATTCAAATTATTTGAATTATTTATTGGAACATTTTATATACACATCACAGTCACACTCAACATCAGCAATTGGTACCAATATGCCTAGACTTATTAAAATAGAAGAGAGAGGAATACTAATGGTAAATAGAAAATGTCTCTTTTTCATATGTTGTGTGTAAACTGAAACTTCATGTGCTTTCAGTAACTTTTTTACCTCTAACTGCTGGAGTATTTGTCTCTAAAAGAATTGGAAAAGACAGAGATTTATTCGGTTAATAACCAACTCAGCAATTCAGAATAACCTTTACAGAATTTGGGAGGGAGGATAATAAGTATTTATAAATAAAAGCCTGACTCTCTGGATAAGTCATAAAATGATTGGTATCTTTTTCTAAGTTAGATGATCATGAGTGTGAAAAGCTTTTCTTTTAATGTCCTGTGGGTCAACAGTTACAGACCCCAGGATACCACATTGAGCTTGACAGGTCTCCATGGAACTGGGACTCCTTTAGGTCCAGTGAGCTATGGCTTACACACTGTATTTGACTAGAGAAGGAAACAAAAGAGACGTTGTCAAGATGAGAATATTAAAAATAATGTTAAAATATATATGGGGTAAACAATAAAAATGGAGAATTTTAAAATGACAGTTTTCCTAAAAAATATTCTTCTCAGTTCTATCTTCCTTTTACTCTCGCAAATTAGTCTGAGAAAGGATTTAGAAAAGATCATTTTATTTTTTCTAAAATTTAGGTGAAAAGCTGTGTTTTTTCATTTTAGTGGAACATACATGAACATGACTTGGTCATTCATGTTCACTTTACTGTACAAATGTTTGACACAACTATGGTGTCTTATTAACAGCTGATATCTATTGAGTATTTTCTTGTTTCAGAAGTAAGATGTTATGTTACTGTTTCAGAAGTTAACGTATTAGATGGAGATTATTTTGTAAAGTCTCCATTATGCTGACTTTCCTTCAGTTAAATATTTAGTCATTAATTTTCCATGAAAATTTTGTTAGCAAAGTATAATCAGTTTGCTCTGAAAGGGATACCACTACCAAAAGAAGACTATTTGAGAACCCAGTGAGTTGTTTTATCAAATCTTGCCATCATTATTGCATTCATAATTTGAACACAAATTAAAATGAGATAACTTGTTAAAGATACAAGAAAAAACCTACATCAATTATGTGTTTTATATGAAAGTGTATTTTAAGCTGAATTATCCAGGTACCTTCTTTGCTCTGTATTAATCTATTTTGGATAACATTATCATACAGTTGTTTAAGTGAATAAATTAACTTTTGTTCTTGACTGTGTAAATGTCTTTGGTGCTCCCATAGTAGTAGCAGTTATTAACTGTTGTAGAAGCTTATAGTTCAAAATAATTGTTGGAAAATAATCATAGTGGTGTTGACATAGTTTGGGATAGTGAATTAGCTATAATATACTTGTTGGATATAATATAATCACACAGAATTATTGATTTTCTTAGTCATCTGATAAGGGAGTCTGTATCAGCATCATTGTACCCAATTATAGCCTAGAGAACTGACTCAAAAGTGAATAGATAACTTGACATAGTCTTAAGATAATAAGTGAAAAAGCTTAAAATTCAACATGAGTGTTCTGAATCTACAGTGTAGATGGAATCTTTTATTAGGAATGTGCTAGTATATTTTAGTGTTTTAGCCTGTAGGATTTGAAATTTTATTTGCTCACATACTTGCCTTTTATGAAGTGCTACTTTAATTGAATGAGAATCTATCTTTTACATCAGCATTTTTACTACCACACTGTTTTCATGAATATCATCGTAGTTTGCCTTTAACATATTCACCTTCTGCTTTTACTTAACAGAATTGTACATAAAAGTTGCGCAGTAAAATGAAAAGTTCTCTAAATCTCATTGAACAGGGCTCAATGTTAGTAACAAGCTCTGGCTTTTGTCCGCACAATGCATTCAGCTTTGTCGAGCCACAACATAAGGGTAACAGCCACTCAACTTTTGTCAATATATGGTAACCAGTGGATGAAAATATTAATTTGTTGTAATTTTTTTGGCTTTCCTGTTTCTTTGTACATATTTTTCTTTTGTCATTTGCCTGTTTGACATGCAGCTATGGTAATTCCATCAGCAAATATTTCTTAAAGATTTGTAGTTTCCAAGTTCATGTGATTTGTTCAAATGCTAGAAGTAGAATTGAGCAAAATAGGCCTGAGTGATAAATACATCTTTCTTCTATTTCATTGCTTCACTGTGCTTTTTTTTTTAAACTGGGCCTTGTTGTTTTGGTTTGTTTTTTAATGAGAATGTAGGGAATTACTGAAATTTAAAATATCTGAATAAAAGATAGTTTCTGTTTAAAATAATTCAGGAGAGACAATTACTTTTCTATGTCGCCTTTAAGCAAAAAATAATAATTTGTTTATGATATTTTTCATTGCTTATAATACATACACACACACACACACACACACACACACACACACACACACACACACATATATATATATATATATATATATATATATATATATATATATAGTATGCTGTGGCAGGGAAAAATGTGTCTCTAATATCAAAACCAAATAAAACTACTCTGTGGCTTTTCTCAAAGGCATAGAATGTTAAATTCTCCCACTAATGATACCTGACTTTCAAATGTTTATATTGATGCATTATCCTAAAGAGCAATATGTCATACATGAAATTCGCAGTGGTCTTGGAATTATGAAGACTTTTCAGTAACAAATTAATCATTTAGTTTTTGAAATTCATAGGTATTAAAATTTCAAAATTTGCACATGCAAATATAATTAACCAAGAACAAATTTACTAAAAAGAGTTAAGATTTATGAAATAGCAAAGTAGAATATGAATTTATTCTCCCTAATATGAAATTGAAGTTCAGTATATTGTGAAAAAGTCCTTTCTGTATCTAATAAAGTATTTATTTGCCTTATTTTTATGCCTTTTAGAAGTACTATATATCTGGGTGCTAATAGTAAAGTGAAACAATGTATAAAAGAAGGAGAAACTCCGTGTCTAGTTATTATTGGACTTCATATATACTCTACATAATTCTAGAATAGTCTACTTATGAAAATGTACTGTTTATATTGTACTCAATATGTATTGCATCACAGAGGTGATGTCAGTAGAGGAACTAGCTTTATTAACAGTTATAGCAAAGTAAACTGAACATTATGAATTTTTCATACTCTCAGGAACTTGACACTAACTTTACTACTTTTTCCTTTTTTATTTATTTATTTATTTATTTATTTATTTTTTGAGACAGGTTCTCACTTTGTAGTTCAGGCTGGCCCTGAGCTCACTATGTAGCCCAGGCAAGCCGCTGCAAACTCAGCAATCCTCCTATCTCTGCCTCCCAAGTGCTGTGATGACAGGCATGAGCCACCACGCCCGGCATCCTTTTTTATTGTTTTAATTGAATTCTTTATTGGTACAATTTATATACATCTCAAAATCACATATAACATTGGGGAATTTGTACCAGTATATGCCACAAGTTAATTCTCATTTTTACCCATATCCCTACCCACTCCCCCCTCCTCCCCCCTTTATACATGCTCTTTTATTTTCTTTCTGTATCATATTTATTCCTTCCCCTCATCACATTC
>PVIC010004076.1:0-27163 GCA_004025085.1 Thryonomys swinderianus
CTGTCTCCGTCTCTCCCGCCTCCCTGTCTCTGTCTCTGTCTCTCCCGCCTCCGCTCCCGGCCGCCATGACTGCGGCAGCCTCGCTGCACGGCAGGGCCTCCCACGATGCCTCTTCTGCACTTTCGCCGGACAACACGGGCTGAAACATCCAGAACAAGGAGCCCAAATGAGCCTCTGCTCTGATGCCGGGCACTGCCTCGGGGACAGGCCCACGCTGCCAGCCGGGCAGAGCAGGGCTGCGGGCTGAGGCTCCTGTGTCACTAGTTTCAGGCCCATCATTAAAAAAACACGAAACATAAGACGGGTTCGGGGCTCTCAAGAGAAGCCCTTGGCTGCCTTTCTTACAAAGCGGCGTTCCCTGAGTGGGGCGGCCTGAAGCATCCTGAACCGAGACAGCACTGAGGAGGACCTCAGCCTCCGGGAGGTGGGGTGGGACTCGAACCACATCGCTGACTTAGCCGGGGGCCTGTGGGGGTCGCAGCAGGGTCAGAATGGCGCTCTCTGTCCGGGGACCTCTGTAGCTGACGGTCTGTCGGGAACATCTGAACCCGGAGGTTACTCTAGCTGCGTCTGACAGGTGGTAATGAACGGGTTTTTCTGGTTTTCACTGGCTCTCTTCTACACTGTCATCGTTTTAAACCATGAAATATGTCAAGTGATAATTAAACCTCACTATAGACAGGTACTGTGGAAATGATTAACTTTTACTATTTCTACCACATACACATTTTAAAGATTCTGAATCCCTCAAGGTATGGGATTGTTACACAGACAAATGAGAAAAGTTGACTTTACAATAATTCATTTTTTAAAATAATGAAAACATGAATAAAAACTCTGTGCTTTCTCACTGGGTTTTAATTTGCAAATCTCCACCGTAAGCTCTTCTCAGGAAACCTAGTGGCAGGGGGGGTACAGAACGGTCAGTCAGGACCCCCCGCTCCACTCTCAATTATCTGCGTAACGTGGGGCAAACCTCGGCCATCTCTGACTACCACCCTCTTCTTCCTTGTCAAGTCTACGATATCTTCACGCTTCCTAATTCACAGCTTTTCTCGATCCTATTAACTCACAGGACAAACATGAAAGCTCTTTGAGCACACAAGGTAGACTGGTACTGTCATCCAAACACAAACATACAGACCGACCGGCTGCAAAAACAAAGAAACCGAAATCTCAGCTCATTTCAATCTTAGCTGAAATTTCAGAGAATGAAGTTGTATCTGTCCCCATCAAATAAAGGTCTCCTGTTAGTCCCAGGACTCCCATTTTGTGTCTAAATTGTGCAGTGTCTCAGCTAAGTGATAAAAATTCCAATGACTGGGCCAAGCACCAGGATGGCATTGTTGCTTCTAGCAAAAATTGAGACCAAGTAACCAAAATAGAAAGACAGACGGAAATGTGCTTACACTCCCACAGCTCATTTCCCAGACTTGTGAATTGTTTCAAATGCCCTTTCTTCTGGACTCAGAGGTCTCTGTCTGTCCAGCAGCAGCAACCAGACAGGGCACCCAGCAGTAGCTCGTCTACAAGACCTCAGGGAACCACTTGTAATGCTTTGATCAATAGAGTTCAGTGGGTCACTCCCCCTGTTTTCTATTTACAAAATAAGATTGTAATGCTTATCTCAGAGGGTGTAGATGAAGACCCAATAAAAGACTGACTGAAAATGTTTCCATGATGAATCCTCCTGATCTACAGAATTTCTGTTACAAGAAGGAGACTTTTGCCCCCAAACTGTCTTGAATGTTCCAGTAGGAATGTGCTTATTAAAAAGTGGCCACCGATGGGCCGGAGATTTAGCTCAGTGGTTTCGTCCTGCCTCACAAGTTCAAGGTCCTGAGTTTGAATCCAGTAACCACATACAATGCTGGGCGTGGTGACTCACGCCCACCAGCCATCAATACCACATACCACAGTGCCGGGCGTGGTGGCTCACGCCTGTCATCCCAGCACTCGGGAGGCAGAGGCAGGAGGATTCCTGAGTTCGAGGCTTGCCTGGGCTACATAGTGAGCTCAGGGCCAGACTGAACTACAAAGCGAGACTCTGTCTCAAAAAAAAAAAAAAAGTGGCCACCGAGCGGTGACTCTGGCTATGGTGAAAGCCTTTCCCTGTAGCCTGTGTCCTGTCATCTAATACCCTCTTAGAAGCAGCCCATGCAGCCCGCTGCCCCCATCATCCTCTTCCCAAGGAGGAAGGCAATCTCATGAAAATGTACAGTAGAAGCTTTGACACCTGGGGAAGTGCTGAGACCATCCCCGGTGTAGGAATCTGCCCTTCCCCTTCCCCTTAAGCACTGTAGCTGAGGGGCTACAGAAGGAGGCTCACACCTGGGGCCCACGGCAAAGCTCACGCCTCTGCTGGCCCGGGGAGCGACACTCACTTCACCTCGCCCGGCCCTTCCGACGCCAACTAGCAGGGACGGGGTAAAGGACACAAGAGCCGATCCCCAGAGAAGGCTGTGAAGGGCCAGAAGGGGACGCTAACGTCCCAACTGACAAATGAGTCCTGCTTCAGGAAAGCATGTGTATACGAGATTTGTCCAGAAGCTCAACAAAGTGAGTTTACATCTTTGATGCAAATATACAGTATAAAATATAAAAAATCCCTCCACATCACCACTGAGTCCCCTCTTGCTTCTTGACATCCTGGGCAGACACATGTCTGGCAGACACATGAACGAGTTCCGTGATTTGTTTGCATACACGTACTGGGAGGTCTGTGGAAAGTCTACAACTCTCATGTTCATAAGTCAGGGACTTACAGTACCCTGCATTTGTTACTGAGGATATGAGTTCAAATTCACACCCTCATAAGCTCCTGTGACCCGGGGTCAGTAACTGAATCTCTTTGTCCCAGATTCCTTCCCTGAGGATAGAAAGAGAATGTCTTCTGGCTTAGTCACTTTCTCATCACCGGGACGAAAACCCAACACGTGCAACTTAAAGAAGGAAAAATTTATTTTGGTTCACAGTCTGGATGGGTTCAGCCGATGGCCGGCCAGCTCAGCCAGGAAGGAAGGCTGCTTCTGCCACGGAAGCCAGAAAGCAGGGGCGGGAGGAGTGGGGACAAGAACATACCCTTCTGGGATTTGCCCCCTGTAGCCTGTCTCTTCAGACCAGGCCTCACTCTGAACAGAGCAGGCGGCTGTGAATCCATTAACCAGTTCGACTGCTGAGTTCAGCATCTCCATGATCTAATCACCTGAAACCCTCACACCGGAGCATGAGTCTTCTGCGGGATTTAGGTCTAAGCTATACCATTCTAATCCATCCCCTGTGCAATGTTCAACTCTCTATGCAAAATATATTTAGCTCATAGCAAAGAGTCATCAAGATCTTAACAGTTTTAGCACTGCTGAAAATTCCAAGTCCAAATTCTGCTCTCAGAGTCAAGGCAAACTCATAGCTGCGAGTTCCCATAAAAATCAGAAAGTTAAACACTTGCAACATACAAAAGGGTGGGATAAGTATTCCCCTTCCAAAGGGGAAGAATACGAAGATTTAAGTTAGACTAAAGTAAGATGGAAAGCCAGCAGAGCAGTCATTAAATCCTACAGTTCCATGTCTAGCACTTGAGGCAGGTTGTGTGGAGATTTAAATTCCTGTGGACCTGGGGGCCCCACCCCGGATGCCCTGCTAGCTGCAGCCCACGTGGCCCCTCTCTTGGGCAGGTTCGGCGGCTGCCCAGGGCTTTCCCCAGCACATGTTCCATATTCCAGCTTCTTGGGGCCTACACTGAACCTCTGGCTTCCTTCTCATAGCTTCATGCACTGCTCTCAGGACCACATGGCCTGCTCTCCCGAAGCTTCCCCTGAAATCTTGACAGAAGCCTCTGGGACCTTATGCCTCTCTCACCCAGCATTTGTGAGAAACCAGCACAGTGTAGAAGATGTCATGGTCTTCCACCAGCTCAAGCAATAGTTACACCTCCTCGAACCACTGCTGCAGAGGTCTCTGAGTGCCTAGGTGCCTGAGCACGGTGAAATGAACCTTGAGAACCAGTCCCTTCTTGACAGGGCGCCCTAGGAACTCTCTTCTCAAATAAAAAGCTTTATAGCTCTATACCCTTGAGCCTTTGAAGTGTGGGGTCTGGACAATTCATGAGACACCTTCAAGCCATCTTTCCTGTCCCAGTGTTATTCAGGGATCTCCTTTGTTCTCACGCTCAGTACAGGATATGCTAAGCAGGGTGCAGCTGCTGACTCTCCCTAAGCCAGCAGCGCATGGCATCTCCCTGGCCTCAGTAACTGATGCAGGCAGGGTCAATCCAAACCCAGGGAGCTCCAGCACCCTTGTGGGAACTGTGCACCAGCTTTCTCTTTCACTAGACTTGAACTTTTGAAGAGAGAAATTGGCTAAAGAGAAGCCAGAGCGGAGAAGGCCTTGGGGTCCCCATCATGTATCTTTGAGCTCAGAACTCCTCCTTATCCTCCCTACCCCTGTTGGATTATATATCTAAGTCCAATAAGTCTTGTTCTGATTTGAACTAGTTTAGTGGGGTTGTATGATTTGAAGGAAAAAAGTCATTCTGGATACAATATACCATTAAGGGTCAAAAGAAGACCCTTCGTTAGAATAACCACTGTTACGGTTTTACATAGTGTGGTCAAAATACATGCTGAATATTTAATAACTGTGTAAAACATATTATAATAGAAGACCTATTGCAATTAATTCTCTTCAAAACATTCCTCATTTCAAACACACTCTTCTTGCCACTTTCTGACGCAGTTCCGGAAGTCCTCTTATGGGAGTGTCTTCAGGATGTATGATTCACAGTGCAGTGAATGCTGTTCCCATGGTGCCGTGCAATGGAAGGTGAGGCCTGTGGAGACGTGATGATGTGTCCTTGAACACTCTATTCACCTATTCACCCCAGCTGGCGCCGGAAGACTCCCAGCTCGTCCTTCACGTACAAACTACCGCAAAAGGTAAAGTCTTTTGAACTGATTCAGGACCTCAAGTCAGCCACAGAAGAAACACAATAAAGACAGCTGTCGACAGGGTTTCCAGAACCGATTCAGAAAGTGGCGAGAACAATGTGATAAGCGTGTTTGATGCAAGGGGAAAAGTCCTAAGGGAGATTAACGACAGCGTGTCTTTTATGCTGATACTTTTTAAATTAAGAGAGTCCGTGTATTGTTTTTGTCCCACTGCAGAAGTCCAGGGTATCCCCCAAAGACTCATGCACTGGGGGTCAACTGCTTCACTGGGTTAATCCACTGGTGGGTGCACGGCTGCATGGGCTGTGAGGGGGGGGGGTCTGGTTCCAGGAAGCAGGTGCACCGGGCATGCCTTAGAAGGGTGTATTTTTCTGGGGTTCTCCCCGTCCTCTCTGCTCTCTGCTTGGCCCGAGGTAAGCAGCGTTCCGCGCCCGCACCCTCGCATCGTGGTGTTTCTGCCTTAGAGCCGACCACGCAAACCCCTAAAGCTGGAAGCCAAGTAACCCTTCTGTCCTCCGAGTCATGCACGTTAAGTCTTCTGTCCCAGAGACAAATGGCTGACGGGTACAACTGTCCTTTGGAGGAGAGAACCCGAGCCGTGGCCACCACAGGAACACTTTCTCTCCCAGACCCCTGTGTCGGTCCCTCTGAGCGCACTCACACGGGGTACAGAGCCGCCTGGACAGCGGATGGCACGCAGGTGCGGCGTGGGCACCCCGGTAGCCTTCTGTCTTCAGGACACGCAAGCACCTTCTCAGCTGGCTCAGCTGCGTGGGCCGCACTTTGCCACCTCTGCGCACCCAGCGGCTTCGGTCAGCCCAAGGGTTCCAACAGCAGACAGTCAACTGGCGTGAGATCCCTCCTGCGACAGGACGGCTTCTCCGTTACACCGTCATCATCAGATGGGCTCCGCGGACACGCACTGCGGGCAGTGAGGGCGGGAGAGGGCAGCTGAGGGGCGCAGGCAGAGCTGCCGGGCTGCAGCCCCAGAGGGCAGGGGAGGCGACGTCGGCGGGCGAGGGGAGGGCCGGCCCCAGGCACCATCAAGAGCCAGCTGCAGGCAGACGGCACCCTCACCTCACGCCGATGGCTGCAACTTTGTGCCGAGGGCTGTGTGCCACTGTCCACCGACCGCCCACTGCTGGCTTCTACGACGCATGTTCATGACTTCCTGGCTACCTCAAGGCAAGCCGCCTTCCCCTCACGCACAGCCAGCATCATGCAGAAGCGTGTCTTTCTGCGGGTCCTGCAGCATTTCTCAGAAATGCGCAGCAGCCTCGGGCAGGAGGAAAATCCAGGGAGGAGCGAGCAGGGACAGTAGGTGAGCTGCTGCTCCCCGGCTCCCCTGACCCGCCCGCGCCCTCCAGGGCCAGCACAGCCCATCCCCCAGGTACACGCCCCGGAAGACCCAGGGGAAGGGCCGACGCTGGCCGAGTCAGTGAACACCCAGACGGCGGGCCCTCAGGGCCAGGGCCGCCGTCCGACAACGCGCTCAGCCGTGCTCCAGGCTGCTCCCACCGTCAGCCGCGCTCCTGCACAAGCAAAAGGACCAAAGGTTTGTTGGGAGACGACACCATCTGAACATAAGGGAAGCGCGCTGAGGCTTTCCAAGAATTTTTAAGTGAGGAACTAAATTCTAATGACGAGAAGATAATTAGAACATGATGGTCAGCTGGATTCCAAACCTCATTTTCCAATAAAGAAATTGCTGGGCAGCCACGAGACAAAAGAGACAGAAACAAATGATTTTAAGTCACAGATAATTAACCCAGAGACTTGCTGATGACACATTAATATGCCGGGGCAAATGGCTTCACAAGATTAAAAGGGCTTCAGTGTTTACACAGAGAAGATCATTTCAAGGGTCCTAAAGAACAGAGGGCCTCTGTCGTGGGGCCAGGCAAGGAATGAAGGTGACAGATGTCGCCCTTCATCCGGCTGGGAGCTCAGAGGAGAAGGTGAGGCCCCTGGGTAGAGGAGGAGCTCAGCAGGTCTCAAGGCCTCATGGGAGCAGGTCTCAAGGCCTCATGGGAGCAGGTCTCCCCTGGGAGCAGCCTCCCCTCCTCCCTCCCCTGGGCCTTGAGGGGCGGGAGCAGCGTGTTTCAGGGGCCACTGTCCCATGGACGGCTGACCAGATGGTCCTCGTGAGCCCGCACTGGGCTCCACCTTTAGGGACCAAGACCTCGGTGCGAATGTGACTCTTTTCCCATACGCAGATCAGCACCTGTGCCCCACATATCGCTCTGGGGCTCCAGAGGCGACGCTGTAAGCCCCGCCCTCCAGTTTGCCCATCACGGTCACGTGAATGGACTTTTTTTAAATTGAATTCTTTATTGGTACAATTTATATACATCTCACAATCATGTATAACATTGGGGAATTTGTACCAGTATATGACACAAGTTAATTCTCATTTGTACCCATATCCATACCCACCCACACCTCCCCACCACCTTTATACATACTCTTTTATTTTCTTTCGGTATCATATTTATTCCTTCCCCTCATTATATTCCCACACCAAATTTCCTATGGAAATTTCCCACTCTATAAAAGCTGTCACTTTCTAGAGCTCATTTGCATCTACAGGTGTTCATGTCAAAGAGAAGATCCAGAATTTGCCTATCTGTGATCTACTGATTTCACTTATTAGTATATCCTCCAGGTGTCTCCATTTGAACCTAAATGGATCGATCTTGTCATTCCTTATGACAGAGTAATACTCCATTTTATTAAAAAACCCCACATCTTCTTTATCCACTCTTCACAAGATGGGCCCTGAGCTGTTGGAAACAGAGGTCCCTCTCTGAAGATGGAGGCCAAGGGGACTGAGGGAGGGGCTAGCATGGCAGATGGGGGGGGCTGGAGCTGGGGGGCCACAGCCCCCCAACGCAGAGGCTCCCATCTCTATGATTTGGTAGGAAACGAAGATGTGGCATAGCACCCGGGCCACCTTGGATTCTCCAGGCGCAGGACACTTTCAGTGCCACTGTGTGTCAGGGCCAGGGGACCCTGAGAAGGAGACTAGACCACTGCTCCCCCAGCCCTGACACGCAGCAGTGCAAGAGTCGCCCTGACGCCGGCTGCCACCCTGCAGTGAGTGGCGCTGTGGCTGTAGGAGAAGGGGTCCATCAGCCGCCCAGAGCTGTGCACCACGAGAGCGTGGTGGTTCCCAATCCTGCGCCAGACTGAACTCGCCCAGGAGGGAAGAAACAGCCCTTGTTCAGCCGAGAGAGCCCAGGGGTCAGGGGGCCATGCGCAGGAGCAGGCGTGAGGCTGGTCTTGCCAAGCCAAGCGCGTAGGATTACCTGGAAGAACTGTGTGGAACAGAACCTGGAAGTTACCCACCGTCTAGGGGCCTCTGGGGTAATTCCAGCTTAATCTTTAGGAAGGACCTTTGTCTGCCGTGGTCCTTGGGAAGGTCTCGTGGCGGCCACAGAACTCTGATATGACACAGGAACTGAGAGAACACAGGAAGGGCATAAGGAAAGTGTCTAATCTCGGTCCCTGCCCAGAAAGTCCCTGGTCTGGGAAGGGAGGAGTTACACATGTGTTTGTCCTTAAGTTCTTAAAGGTACCATCAGGAAGAGAGTAGCTGGGTTCTTTTTACTATGAATTATATTGCGACAAGTAGAGAGGAAAGTTAAAGCAAGACTGACAGAGGGGTGGGACAGGAACGAGCTAGGTTTAAAATAATCCCTCAGGGGGTCCGGAGGGTTAGCTCAGTGGTTCCGGTGCCTGCCTTGCAAACGCAAGGTCCTGAGTTCGATCCCCAGTAACCACACATAATGCTGGGCGTGGAGACACGCCCACCAACAATCAACACCGCATACCACAATGCCGGACATGGTGGCTCATGCCTGTCATCCCAGCACTCGGGAGGCAGGGACAGGAGGATTGCTGAGTTTGCGGCGGCTTGCCTGGGCACCATGGTGAGCTCAGGGCCAGCCTGAACTACAAAGCGAGACCCTGTCTCAAAAAGCAAAAAAAAAAAATCCCTCAGGAGAAAAATAACAGGCTCCAGCATCCTGGCACATGGAAGCCTACTTAGAGGGAGAAGACGGACATGGTGACCTGAGAGAGCCCCCTATACCTACCGATGGATCTGTAGACACAGAAGAAGACAGATAAAAACTACCAGGTCCCTGGGCAGAGTTCACTTACACATGCCATGCCAAGGTTGCTACATGCATGTTCATCCTGACATCTCCATGAGGAGGCTGTTACCCCTCCTGTGAGGACCAAATCAATTCCTGTGCTTTGGGTGAGAAGTCTGCAAACCCCCCGGTCACTTCTAGCCAACCACAGTACGGTAATCAATCTTCGCCCAACCTCCGTCCACCTTGGTTAAGAGCCTAGCAAATCTGAGTCCTCGCTGGGAATTGTTCGGATGCCACTCTGGGAGGAAAGAGTTTCAACCTCGCACTTGGTGAGTAATCATGATTCTGAGTTGCAGCTGCTCGCAACCATCCTGCAAGGAGCCTGCAAGAGATCAACACGCCAGAAGAAGGAAGGAGACGGAGAACATGAGAGCCTTGGTGTGAGCTATGCTTGAAGCTAGATCTACTCTGGAAGTTGGATTTCTATAACCCAGAGATGCAGCTAACATTGTTTTCATATAAGGGTGAATAACTGGCCCAGGAAGAGACTACTTGTGATCACGGCGCACAGGCAAAGCACTCCAGCCGGCTTGCTGCCCGAAGCCCACTCAGCTGGTAGGAGCTGGGCATGGCGTAGACTTCCGTCAAGCGAAACAGGCAGCACCAGCCAGGAAGACCCCAGGTCTGGGGCCTCAAGAGGGTACAGAGATCGGTATCACGCCACTGTTGGGGCCCAGTGACGAAAGAAATGAGAAATGGTTCTCCTGTCCAGGAATAAGAGTGAGATGGGGCAGCGGCTGGAGGGCTGCTGAGTTCGAGGCTTGCCTGGGCTAGTAGTGAGCTGAGGGCCAGCCTGAACTACAAAGCGAGACCTTGTCTCAAAAAAAAAAAAGTGTGATGAGGAAGAAAACACCATCTCTCTCCTCAGACGGCAGCTCGAGTTGAAGAAGACCCACTGCCCCAGGCGCTGACATCTCTGGGTGGCTTCCTTTTAATGTTCCCTCCGACTGCAGCTAACGAGGTCACCTCCAAAGAACCCAGGTGTTTACTAACCCCAGAGTCAGCTGCTGCACATTACACCGAGATAGAGTATTTAGACAACCGGGGGTTCAGAAAGCATCTGCCAAACAAAATCAAAATGAACAGTATACAGAATGCAGTTCTTGATAGCTCAAGTTCATCCAGATGCAGAGAAGTCTAAAGAGGCTATCAGAAGGAGCTGCCAATTAGGAACTAATGCCAACAGTTTTCAGAAAGTGAGGCTCTCGGGGGCCCACTGTGGACGGCAGGTGATGTTTATTTTGCTGATTTGCATTGCTAAGCAGCTAAGCAACCAGAGTCTTCCAGAGCGCATGTGTGGCTGTCAGTCCCTCCTTCCTGTTCCCTGGAGAGAGTGTGCAGCTCCTGGAAGCCAGGCCAGGCTGGGACAGCATGAGTGAGCCGTCAGGGTCAGGCTGAGTAACGCAGAGTGACACCGGCACCCACCCCCAAACTCACAGCCCCTAATCACAGCATGTGAAATAGCGCACGGGTCACCCCCGGCTCCTGAGAGATGGTTGACAAGGGCTGAGTTATCCCAGCCTCCTGCTCGGCTCACTTGTGTTCTCTTGTGGCTGTAATTCAATGTGATGGGATCAGTCAGGGGAGAGCACCAGTGCGACCAGGCGAGTCTGGCAGGCACGACTGGCACCGGTCCCCAGCGTGGACACTGAGTGTCCTGCAGAGGGGAGGCTGGCACCACATGCTGAACCTTCAGAAATTTCAGGTGGCTGGAGAGAGAGATAAAAATACTTGTACCGGAAAGCAGACAAAAATTCATCCATCGTTCCTCCCCCATGCAGCTGGCCCAGGCAGGTCAGGGCACTGGGATCCAGTCTGACACAGGCCTGTCCTGAAGGAGTCATGGCTCCATCTCTCGAAGAGAGCACGTGCCCTTGCCAGGTGATATCCGAGGTCTTGTCATCCTGCCCCAGGCTCTACGACTGCCCCGCAGCACTCCCAGGGACAGTGCTCCCTGCAAATCTCACCTGGACCCGAAGAGCCCAAGGGTTCTTCCGGGGCTCCCCTCAGCCCTGTGGGCCTGGCAGCCAACCCTTCCCCTTGGACGGGCGTGGTAAAGGAGGAGCAGCTCGCTTCAAGCCCGGCGCCTGGGAGGGAGGGAGGGAGGGAGGGAGGGAGGGAGGCCAGGGCCTCCGGTAGGGCTCACGGGGGCTGCTCGTCTCCACTAGAAACTCACTTGGAGACGCAGCGAGACGTCCGTGGAAAAGGTGCTTCAGTTCTGTTGGTGTCGTGGGTTACTGAAGGGAAGGGCCAGAGAGCCACGAGCGCTCTGGAACCTTGAGGACACCGAGAAGCTGTCACCACCGTGTGACTGCGCCATCGTACGCAGGCACGGTCCCCGGTGCCGCACCCTTAACGGAACGGTCCCCTTCCCGCCCTGGAGCAGAGCCCGCGAGGGCACTCTAAGGAGAGCCAAGCCTCAGCATCAAAACCAGCAAAGTTAATTTAGTTTAATCCCACGGGAAACTTAAGTTTGGGGAAGGCTGCATATCACACCCCCTGTTGAGAGTCATATTTAACATAGGAAAAATCCCGAGAGGTTCTGCAATAAAAACATCAACAGCAACAACAAAAACTAACTCCAGTTTATTGAGTCCAACATTTTCCAAGTGTATTAGTGTCCTGGGGCTGCTATAATAAAGTTCCCCAAACCACTTGGACTAAAACAGCAGAAAATGTGTTTTCTCAGAGCTCTGGAAACTCCAAGTCCAAACATGGGGGACTGACAGGGCCCTCACCTCACTCTTTTTCCCAGTCTCTCTCATGCATTCATATCCCCTCTCCTTTCCCTCTTCTCCTATCTCCTCCTCCTCCTCCTCCTCTTTTTCCTCCCTCCAGGTTTTAAGGGATGGTCTTTCCTTACCTCTTGTAGCTTCTAGTGGTCAGTGACTCCATGGTCAGCCACGTGCCATCCTTTTTGGTGTCTGGGTCCAACGTTCTCTCTTCTTACAAGGACCCCACTCCCTGAGCTAGAGCCCATCTGAATCTCGTGCACTTTATCTTAACTGGATTACATTTGCTAAGATGCTATTTCCAAATAAGGTCATGTTCACAAGCTCCGAATTAGAACTTCTACACTCCCTTCTGAGGAACGCCATCCAAGCCTAACCCCAAGCTTGTTCAAACGTGAAATACTTTCACCAGTGCACCAGCCGGTGGCATTTAATGGACACCCACCGAACAAGCCTAAAAAGTACCTTTGGAGAGCCTGGCTAGTGTATCGCCAAGACAGGGTCAGAGTAAAAAGACACCAACACACAAAAATGGGTCACTCATGCTAAATTCAAGAAAGAGCATTTGAACAATGACTGGCTCCAGGCTGGGGTGCACTGAGGAGATGTGGGGATGAATAGTATATGGGGTACTGGTTTCAAGAATGAATGAATGACCAGACAGACCTCTCTGGGTCCGCAGGGGCCTGATGAACTAGACATTCCTCACTAGCCTCTCCTTCAGTTTCAGGTCAAGTCAGAACAAGAATTCAACTTGAAGTGCGTGCTGCTGATGTGGTTTGATGGACTAACAATTTACTGAAATATAAGTGTCTCTATTATATTTATATTCACACACTGTTCAGAGATTAGCAAACTCACAATCCCTGTCAGTAATTCTTAGACCCAAAAATACTTGGAGCCAATAAGGTTCCTCCTCCCAGCCCCCCATCCTCCCTCCCTCCTTGCCTGCCCAACTGCCTGATTATGAGCACTGACATGAAAACACTGAGCTATTTCAGGAACTCTCAAACATGCAACTTTGATAGAAACAACAAAGAAAGACATCAGTTCACAATCAGGAGGGAAAAGTCTATGTGATGTCAGGGCAAAGCTGTAGTACAAACCTATAGCATATGTTCCTAGTCAACCAGTTGTGAAAGCTGATGCTTCCAGAGGGGGAAACTGTAGATAAGGACTATACAACCTGACCACACCTCTTTCTATCCTCGATACACTGTCATTCCTCTGGGGATTCGAAACCATAAGCAAAATCAGAACTTTTTATGCCCTTGAGTGGAAGATACATAGTTTTTCCATAAACTCAGCCTTATTAGAGACTTTTCCAGCACACTAAGATTTCAAAGTCTAAATTTATATGTGATACCTTAATACAAATTAATTCCAAACATTCACACACAGAAGTATTAACATGAATATAATATCACTGAAAACCAGTGTTCATAGCAACTTCTCTTCCCATTATGGCTATTTATCTCCAATTTACATGGTCACTGTGGCAACTGTGAATGCAACTTTCAATTAAAAAAAATCCCTCCCTGTACCCTGTGCCTTTATCCAGCTCCATTTAGTATAGATGCCCAAACAATGCAATTTACCCCACGGGCAAAGTTCAGAGAACATTATGTCCCAAACCAAAAACAGTGGAAGCTAGAAAGGTTGTCCTGGAGTTAAGAGTTCTCAGATCCTTTGAATTTATGGTTCAGCACCACGGACAGCGCAACCGTATACTGCTAGTGCAGCACTTTAAAGCTGTCTTCAAGCTCTTAGAAACGCATACTGATAACACAGCTATCTTAGGTCTTCCATTGTATTGCATAACATAGGAAGTAACCAGGCTGCAAGAATATGTTAAATAGATGAGCCAATATGGAGTTTTCTCCATTTCCTCCCTGCCCCTCTTTACTGGAATCAATACCGAAGAGAATGAAATGGCTGAGGCTAAAACCCAAACCATAGCCTGGATCCAAAATTCACTTTTATTTCTGACTTCCCTCCAATCCCTACCATAAGAAGATCATTTTTAACGATTCTACAAATCACACAAAAGATAGCTTCTTCTTAGAGATGAGGTATTACTGACAGTGAATAAAGGAAATTTCAATTTCCACTTAAGATTTCTGAAATTATCATCCATATATGCTTACCTCAGAGAGCAGAAAACCAATGTGCTAGAGGAATGTTGGCACAGGAAAGAGAACATCATGGAATTGTTTTCAAAGGGAAATTAGTTGGTTATTTCTATTTCGGCTTAGCTTAAGCTGTAAAAATCTAATCAAAAATATTTTTCACAGTGGGATCCATTTCCAGATATTGAAATACCTCAAACTATAAACAATTTTTGTTATTGACGTTGTTTTTGCCGGATGAAACCAAATAATTACTTCAAACTTGACTTTAAAAAGAAAAAAACGAGGTTACTCTTCAGAGAGAATGAGAGTGGTCACAAAGGAGCCGGTTTCCCCGGCCCGCCTCTGACACCTGAAGCCAGAACAGGCCCTGAAATGCTTGAGTCTCTACAGCCAAATGCCAAGTACTCATCACCCCAAAAAGGCACAAAGACTTCTCAAAGAATAGCTGTGAGCAGTCCAAATTTTCAGCATACTCTTTCCAAAATCTCAGCAGTGAGAATGAAATGGACATGAGCACATTTTCCCTACCTTCTCTTCTTGTGACTTCAAAGCTTCTGGATTCCTGAAAGAAAAGAAAGACTTGTGTTTTTGAAGAATAACTCATATGTACACAGATACTTGCAAATACCTCCCCTCTTGTTAGTCACATGTTTACAAAAAAGTGAACAAGCCAGTAAGAACGTGAAACTTAGCAAAACTGGTTCTATGTGAACACACACAACTATAAACAACTTGCTGCTCTGAGGGCTTGGGGGAGAAAAATACATTGTTAGTCATATCATTTTTAATACACACAGTTTAAGAGTCTTCCAGAGTCTTTTTAAGAGTCTTTCCAGAGTCTTCGTTAGGTAGTATTTAGGCCGGTCCAAGTGTAAGGAAGACACTACGCCCTCCTCTGCTCTGTCTGCAGCTGCTCTGTTAGGTCCTAGGGGAAAACTAGGAACGTCTCACCAGAAGCAGGCTCTCCTTTGTGGTGTCCAGGCAGGACCACTGCTTCTGTATGGCCCACTGACATCGTGTGGTGACTAATTAGAGCCAACTCACAGTTTCCAAAGGCTGGAAACCATGCCACTGTACAAAATTAGACTCGTAGGTTTCCCTAATTCAGTTCCATATTTTTGACGCCAGCTACGTGCAGTACAATAAATACACTCTTTCAAAGTTACTAAGGTAAAACACAGCTTCTGCATTAATATTCCCGGTTGAACAGAGAGCTACAGAGGAAATACAAATCACCGAGAAATCAAGGGTGCTTTGCCGTGATAAAGACCAGTATTTCAGCTAGAAATGTAAGGAGAAGGGTTTTCAAAAGACCTTTTCAATACAACACCAAAAATGAGCAGGTTTTCTGATAGGAACAGGATGGCAGACACCGGAAGACAGAATGGCAGGAAAACAGGGACTGTGGTAAGACAGGCGGGATAGCCCAGGCAGAGGGGAGAAGTAACGGGAAGAAAGGCTGGAAACATACACTGTAGTTTCTTAACTAACAAAAAGTATCTACAATCCACCCTAAGGGACCGGTTTTGGATAAAAAGCTGATGGTTGAGAAGCAGCTAAAAATCCATGCTAAACCAGTGCCTCACCACCACAGCGAAGACCAGTGGGCACCTGAGCTCTGAAAACAAGGAACACTGCGGTCCATGGGTCGGCCCTCTTAGCAGCACCCTCTGTGGCCAGGAGGGGGCAGTATCAGATATGGGGCTGAGCAGGTGCTGAAGCGCGTCCTGCTCTCTCCACTTCTCGCCAACCGCTTCTCTGATGAGCAGCAAAGCCCATCGGAGACCTGGAGAAGCTCCACGATACAGGCCAAAGCCCATCACACAACACCATCGACACACAGGCCTCCTGAATACTGAGCAGCCACAAGGCCTGTCCAGGCGGAGTGTGGAGGAGAAGGCAGGAAGATGTACAAAGGCCTCAGGTACAAAGCCAACTCTCAGCCCTGAGGCAAGGCTTCAACCGCTGCTCCAGATCAAGACATAGTCCTACTAAGCTTTTATATTTCCAGGAAAAAAGATCACCCAATTTTTACTGTGGCACCATAAAATCCACATACTAACTTAGGAAAAGGTAATGTCCCCATCATATTGTATTATCTTCTCTAATAAAATTATATTTCTAATAATTTCCTCAACTCTATTTTTGCTTTTTTCATGTCTTTCATCATTTTCCTTCTGTATATTCTGAATATCCCTTCTAAATTATTTGTGTTGTCATAAGTAGATTTACATCTTCTAACTACATTTTATTTGTATATATGATGGCAATTATTTTATATTGATATTATGACCAGCCATCTGATTCTATTTCCTGTTGTTTGTAATAGTTTTCCATTGATTCTTTTGGGATTCCTGTTTGTATATCATATAGCATGCAAGTAGCAATAATACCTTTCCAATTCTTCTATTTTTGTACTTTCTCTTTTTTATTGCTTTAATGAATTCTTTGATCCAGTGTTAAATATTGCAGACATAGTGCACATTTTTATCTTGTTTTTGACTTTAAAAAGAACACCCATAGCATTTTTCTGTTAAATAAAATAAAGTCTTTTGGCCTGAGGTATATTTATTATATTAATGAAATCAATGTGCACCTTACTATTTTCTTTTTTTTTTTTTTTTGGAGACAGGGTCTCGCATTGTAGTTCAGGCTGGCTCTGAGCTCACTATGTAGCCCAGGCAAGCCTCAAACTCAGCAATCCTCCTGCTTCTGCCTCCTGAGTGCTGGGATGACAGGCGTGAGCCACCATGCCCAGCACTACATCACTATTTTTAAAACAAGTGTGTCCGCTAGCTAAAAACAGCCTGGACTCCCCGACTGTCTCCCTCCTCTGGCGGACGAGCTGAGGCGGGGCCAGTGTCTTTCCCACCCTTGCCTCCTCAGCTCTTTAATAGAGCAGATGCTCAATACATATTTGTTGAATGAAAAATAAAATAAAATACATATGTGTTGAATTTTACCCAGTATTTTTCTGCCTTTATGGAGATGATCCCATGCTTTTCTCCTTAGCTTAATTAACATGATGATTTGTAGAGTAGATTTCACAATATTCCACTATCTGTATAGCTCTCAAGTGAGCTTTTCTTGGTCATGATACAGGTTTTTAAATGTGTTACTGGATTCTTTTTGCTATGATTCTAAATATGATCTTATATTGATTGGGCTATAATTTGTGTATTTATATTCATACATGAGACTGGTGCATCACTATTTTCAGATCCAGGAATTTTAAATGATACTAGCTTTACAGAGTAAATTTGGAAGTTTTCCTATGACTATATTCCAAAATAGTTTAAAAACAAGTAGGATTATTTGATCCTCCAAGATTTTTTCCACTTCATTTTTCAATACTGAGTAAAAGAACAAAAGACGTTAAATTTCTCTAATATTTTACATTTTGGTCAGTGGCCAGCTGAGAGTTCTATCTCAAAATCTAATCCCAAAGGCTGACAAAATTCAGTAACAGTACTGAATTCATAGTGATACTATGAAAATTAAACGAGCTACATTTCTATTTTGGGCAATGAAAGAGTAACTTATACTGGACTAATCTTCATGCAAAGAAATCTATAAAAGATGAATTTTAAAAATAAATATTTGAGGGCTGAGGATTTAGCTCAGTGATTCCAGCACCTGCGGTGCAAGTATGAGGTTCTGAGTTTGATCCCCAGTACCAATCAATCAATCAATATTTGAAAGCGTCTTATAGTAACTAAGGAAGCCAATGTCCAAGGGCACCTTGGAGCATCTGTTGTCCTGCATAGAAGCCAGGCAGAGAGTGCTAGTCTAGAACTTACAGACGTCCCTTCAAGTTGGGATAATGCCTAGAGTTCTGGACCAACAAAGTTAACAGGAACTGATGATAAAAATAAAATCCTGGAAAAGAAGTTGGTAAGACACTTGCCTCGCAGGTATGATCCCCTGGCTTTGGTTTTTAGCATTGCAATCAATCCATCAACCAATACCCTGGAAGACAGAACCAGAAAGAATGAACCCGAAACACAATTTTCTCTTGGACACAACTTTCTCTTGAGTAATATGGTTATGCCAGAGATATATGTATAGAAAGCAAGAGCCCAAGATCCAAGAAAAATATGACCTCAAAGTAGCTTCAAAAAAGCAAAGAAAGGCCAGGGATTTAGCTCAGAGGCTTTGCCGTCTGCCTGGCAAGTGCAAGGTCCTGAGTTTGATCGCTGGTACCACACACACCACAGTGCCAGGCGTGGTGGCTCACACCTATAATCCCAGCACTTGGAGGCAGAGGCAGCGGAACTGCTGTGAGTTTGAGGCTTTCCTGGGCTACATAGCAGATTCAGGGCCAGCCTGAACTACAACGTGAGACCCTGTCTCAAAAAAACTAAAAAAATAAGAAAGCTTCAAATAAGCCCTAAGTAATATAGTCTAAGCACAGGCTGTAAGAGTATTTTGATGCTTAAGAGAATGGCCCTGGTCACTGCAGTAGGCTTTGTCAAGACTACATACTCTCAGGTCATTTCTATTCCTGAGAGGATCCGGATTTGCTACCAGGATTCTAACTAATTCCACTGTGGAAGGAAAAATTGTCATTTCCAAGGCTTTTCACACATAGCTTCTAGCATCCAATCCAAAATTACCGAGCATGGCAAAAAATATCATCAAATGGCTAAAATGCAAGAAAACAGACCAAAGGAACAGGTTCTTTGCTTATCCAGATCCTAGAACCAGAGGATGCAAGCTTTAGAATAACTACGACTAATATGTTCAGAAAATAGGAGATACTAAATTTCATCATAAATCTAGAATCTATTAGAAAAGAAGTTCTGTAACTGTAAAGTAACCAGAGAGACTTAACAGTCAATTCAACACAACCAAAAGGAACACTGCTGGGGGACAGATTAGTACAGAGCAACCAGAGTGAAGATCTAAAAGGAAAAAATGGGAATGAAGAGAGTATAAAATACATGTGACATGGTGAAAAGGTCTTTCAAAAGCACATAACTGAAATTTCAAAATCAAAGGAAGGAAGAAATTGGACAGAATCAATACTTGAAGATAACACTGGTTATGAGTTTTCTAAAAGTCATGAAAGATATCGAACCTGAAACCTGAGAACCTCTACAAACCCCAGGCAAGATCAGTACAGACAAAACCATCCCTAGGCACCCACATCAAAATAGGTAAAGATTCAAGAAACAAAAAACCTTAGAAAGAGCCACAGAGTGGGTGGCAGATGGGATGAACTTAATATACAAGGAACAATAAGAATAATACCTGACTTCTCAGGAGGAAAATAGAAGACAACGGACAAAGCAGCAAAGGATCTGGGAGAGGGCTCAGAGTAAAACAGAAAGAATACACTGTTAGATTTAAACAGAAATGGGCCAAGTAACCCATTTAAAACACAAAGATTGGTATAACCGATAAAACAGGATTCAACTGTAGGCCACTTAAAAGAGCTACATGATAAACAAAAAGGCTGAATTTGAAAAGGTAGTAAAGTTAACCCACATTAACCCCATCTGAGGCACAGTTGATGAAGATAAAGAAGTATCAGGACCGGGATGGTTGATAATGACCAAAGAGTCAACTTAACAGGAACTACAGCAGCTCTAAAACTGTACCCATCTGATTTCATATATGGCAAAAGAACTAAGAGAAGAAACCTTTAAAACCACCAGAATAGTGGAAAACTTAGGACATTTGTCACCAGTTGATAGAACAAATAGAGAAAAAATGCAGGACGCAGAGGAGATGAGCATCATGGCGCATAAATGACTTTGCTGCTGCACCCAACCGCGTGACTGTGTATCACACATTCGTCTTCAGATAAACTGACCTGGCGCTGGGCCACAGGCAAGTTTCACATGATCAAAACCGTACAAAGAACACGGGTAGCTTTTGGCCTATATAAAAGTAGAAGTCAATGACAGAAAAATGTTGAGAACAATCTCCGAATATTTGACCCAGGAACTCAGAAGCATAATACATAATTTCCCTTGAGAAAAATCACAAAGGAAACAAGATACTTTGCACACAATGACAACGCTTGAAAAGCTGTGGGATATAGTTAAGGCAGTGCTCAGGGGGTAATGATACTCTAAAAGGTGCGTTAGGAAGAAAAAAAACACTAAAAATTGATGACCTAAGCACTTATCTTTAAAAGCTAAAAAAGTAACAATTTAAGCCCACAAAAGGTAGAATGAAAGAAATATGAAACAAGAAAAGAAAAAATAACAGGAAAAAAATTGTACCATAAACAAGTTTGTTCTTTGGAAAGATTAATAGCCTGATAAATCCCTAAGTAGGCCCATCAAGAAAAAATAAGAGCAAAAATTTACAGATGAGCAACAAGCCACATGTAGTCAGTTTCTGGTGTCACCGCAATACAATGGGGGAACAAACAGCTCTTCAGCGCTTGGTGCTAGATCAATTGGACATCTACCCAGAAAAAATAAAACTCAATTTCTTGCCTTACAATGCCCATAAAAATAATCCCTGGTGGGATGGTGTATCTACAGATGGGAGATCAAACTATGAAATATCTGGAAGGCACCACCCGAGAGCATATCTGTAACCTACCCCCACCCCGACCTCTGAGGGCGTGGAAATTTCTTATATGGGATGTGAAGATAAAACCATAAAGGAAAGGAATGGTAGCCCAGACTTTATAAAAATTGAGACATTTACTCATTAAAAGATATGATTAAACAGTAAACAAGCAAGTCCCTGAAGGAGTATCTTCACAATCCATCTAACAAAGGACTCTTTCAGAATATGTAAAACACTTCTCCAAATCCATAAGAAAAATATGAATAACCAAAAACAAAATCAACAAAAGATATGAATACGCCTCTCACAAGTTAAAATTACAATGGAATACTAGCATATGGGGTGTGACAGAAAATTATGGTATGTTTCTAAATCTAAAAAACCACAACGCCATTAACCCCCCGAGGACACAGCCCTCACCCAAGCACACCGACCCCTCCCTGTTGGCACTTTCCGAAGCAGCCTGGCAAGTCCTTTCCCACGCACGGCTCTGGTAGGCTGCCACGGGCACCCCCATGTTGATGTCCTGGGTCTATTCAGAGCCTTTCACTTTCAGGGTCACCCAGCCATGAGGAAGAGCAGGGGGAGCAGTGCGCCGGAGCCACAAACGAGGGGACTGAGGCACGCCGTGTTTCGGGAGCTCGCCTTTCCACTAGAAGGCCTGGGCAGCGGCCCCCACCGCAGGTTTTTAATCACACTGGAGCAAGGGCAAGTATTCGGGGGGGGGGATTAATGGCAAAGGGTCTTTTACTATAACGATTATTTAAAAAATGTAAACATGGGGGCTGGAGGGTTAGCTCAGTGGTTCTGGCGCCTGCCTCGCAAGCGCAAGGTCCTGAGTTCGATCCCCGGTAACCACATACAATACTGGGCGTGGTGACTCATGCCCACCAGCTATCAATACCACATGCCACAGAGCCGGGCGTGGTGGCTCACGCCTGTCATCCCAGCACTCGGGAGGCAGAGGCAGGAAGATTGCTGAGTTCGAGGCTCGCCTGGGCTCCATAGTGAGCTCAGGGCCAGCCTGAACTACAAAGCGAGACTCTGTCTCAAAAAAAAAAAAAAGATGTAAACATGCATCATATGTTCAGCACACCACAGAGTAGATCTCATTTTAAAAGCTTGAGAATAGCACATGTTTACAAAAATACAGAGCATTAGGATCTCCCTACCGTTGGGCATCGCCCCCGGCAGGACCTCGCTGGTGAGACCCCTCCCCTGCACACAAGAGCCGCGTCCTACAGCGGGCCCTTTCGTGCCTTATCAATCCTGCAGTCGCTCTTCCACCAAACCCCAACATTAAATTTTCTTAGAATAGCGACTGTGCTTTCTGTTTTCGTGACCCAACCGTCTGACTCTTCGGTAACATCCGTCGGAAGCACATTCAGGCAGGCACCAAATGTGTGTACACAGAGAAGGCAGAGGACAGAGTACGGTTTTTGAGATTTTATTGCTGACCAGGTAAGATGCACACATCTGACGGCCAGAGAAAAGGCAAGAGAAGCCCGAGTTCCACCCAACCCAGGCAACTCAGCGATTTAGTGGGACTCTGTCTCAAGATTTTAAAAGGGCTGAGGACGTTCTTCAGTGCAAAGCCTCTGGGCTCAATCCCTAGTTTTAAAAATACATATTGTTTTAAATTTCAGATCTAAGCAAGCTAATGTCAGGTACCATTGAATGGTAACCTTCGGAAAAAGAAAGACGGGGCACTGGGTATTTCCCGGGTGCTGGAAATGTTTTATGTTTTATAAACTTTGTGATGTACAGTTTGTAATAATGTGGAGTCCCACACTTAACGACACATGCACTTTACTATATATTTGATGTGATTGAACTTAAAAACTGAAAAGTGAAATAAGACAAATTACACAAGAGTAAGTGCAGGGAGTCTGGTGAATAAAGGAAAGAAACCCTAGTTCCTAATTTACAAGTAAGGACAGTTCTTGCTTCGGTATGAATGTCCCTTTCAAACGCACACGCTGAAGTTTAAACGCCACTACGACAGTATGAAGAGGCCACGCCCTTAAGAGGTGTTCAGGTCGCGGCTCGGGTGCGGGCATGGCTGTGGGGCCCTGACACAAGCACGTGTCTGGCTTGATTTTTCTGTCGTGTGACCCTCTCTGCAGCGATGCCAGGATGAAGCCGGAAGGCCCCTACCGGATGCAGAGGCCTTGCTACTGGCCTTCTCAGACTCCAGAACTGTGGGAATTGAATTTCTGCCCTTTATAAATTACTGGTCTTCAGCAGAGTGCAGACTAAGAAAACAGATGAAGTCCTGCCGAGGGCAAGGCTGTGACCTGCCGGAGACCCACGAGACAGCAGCTGGGGCCCCGCTGGCTCTCGGAGTCCTAACCCCCCTCATGCTTCCGCGTCAGCAATCTGCAAACGCTCCTGGCAGAGCCCGGACGGGGCTGGAGTCCGAGCTCTGAAGTCAGACGCGCTCGGCCGTGTCCCCGCCCATGTGTCTCTGTCACCTTTGCCAAACCGCTTAACCTTCCCAAGCCTCAGTTTATGCATTTGGAAAATGCAGAAAGCAACAGTACATTCCTCACAGATCAGCTGATGATTAAAAGAAAAGGAAGCCTGGACCACGCTCGGCTCGGTGTCTGACACGGGCTCCAATACTGCTGCTGCTTCATGGAAACGAGCGGAGACAGGCCCAGTGCGAGGAGGCAAATAAGTTCAAAGACTCCCTCGATTACTGAGGGAAAATAAGAATTTGTCTTGCTGGTACTGGAAAAAGCCACGTGCTAAAAGCTGTAACAGAACAAAATCTTCAACCTAAATGATACTAAGGCCCTGATGCACTTGCTAAAGAAGAAATTATTTTCTGTAGAAGCTTCAAGCCAGATGGTTATAAATGAGAGTTAGCACACGGGCATTACTTAATGACTAAATTTCTTTAACTAAAAATCTAATTTTATTACGGTATAACTCACACTTTCCTGAAGTAGGGAATTAATTTTAGATTTTTCATTTGCTGTTCATAACCTTTCCACAAATCTGACAGCCAAATCATTTTAAATGTCACTTAACCAATACAATACAACAGCTTTATTCCTCCTTGGACCCTTCCCGAATCCATTATCTTCCACTATAATGTAGAATAACTTAAGTAGAAAATTACCATTGCATAAAGTTGGATTTTGCCGTGCGGTTGAACAGTATAATCTTTAATTCTGAATCAATATAATGTGAGTGCTGAGTCATATTCTTCATGATCCAAAAATCTACTGCACATTCTCAACTAAAAAACAAAACAAAACAAAACAAAAACCCCACAACCAGTTTGATGAAAGTCTTCAAATGCCATCCCAAAGCCTTTCTGTGGCATTTTGGGGACAAGGTCAAGGCTCAGAAGAGGGGGCGGTGCCTTCCCCGCCCACGGCCACCGCTCCTCATCCACGTCCCAGCCCGTCCCAGCCAGGAGAGTCTGTCCGGTGCCCTGAGGGCCGTGAGACGCAGTGACTTCTGGGAGAACAGGGTTAGGAAAGAGCGGGTCGAAGGCGCCCAGGCTCAGGAGAGCAAGGAAAGAAACGGAGCGGGGCGGAGCTCAGTTCCTACCCCTTCACCTCCACCCAGCAGCAGCGGGGCCGGGGCAGGGCCACTTCCGGTGTCCCAGACCGTGGCTCCCCCAGGTGCTGTACAGGACCCCGCACGGTCACTTCCGCGCCACTGAGCAGCAAGGAAAGCGAGCCCTGCTGCCGGCCAGGCCGTCGCCACTGACACGCTGGCCCTCGCTCTAAGCTTCCCTCCTCAGGTATCTGAAAAGTGACGCTTCCTTCGCAAGCTTCCCTACAGTTTTTCCACTTACTCCTTTAAATGTTTAAAACTTCACTCTTTCATGTTTGCTAGCGACGCACCATTCTGGGCTGACAGAATACAGCTAAATAAAGCAAGGGCTCACGGCGCGCGTGCAGTCCAGGCTCCCACTCATGGAGCACGCTCCGAGCGCCGCACTCCAGCTCCCGGACGGGGACGGGGATGCGGCTGGGACCGGCAGGACAAGCCCTGGGCCTTCGGATACCCCGGTCCTTGGGGCCCGAGTCTGCAAACCCAGATGAGGATGATAGCTGGGGCTCACCCCAAACTCGGAGTCAGGGGAGAACCGGGCACCCCCAACCCCTCTGATCATGCCATGCCTTCAGCAAGGGCTCCAGGAAAACGCCAACCACTGCCAGAAAGACACCCAGAAGGCAAGGAGCTGGGTCACATGGAATTTTCAGTTTTAGTTTTCTCATTTATAAGAAAATGAATGCACCTTGACACCATAACGTTAAGTGAAATCAGACCCACCTATGTGAATATTGCATGGTTTCCCTTGTACGAGAAACAAAGTAAAAATAAAGAGCAAAATAAAAGATAGATAATAGGAAATTGGGAGACAGATCTGTGGCAAAAGGAAAGGGCACCAAAAGACAGAGACAGTGGAGAAGTGGGGATCAGAAGGGGAGCAAGGACAATTAAGAGGCGTCATGTGGATGTACCAACTCCCCACAAAGACTACAACCATTATGTACTGTAAACAAGTACTAAGAAAAATAAAAATAAAAAAAAAAATAAAAGACTGCAGGGTGATACTGGCTCGCGCAAAATGCTATTTAACTGAGACGCCGGAGTTCACCTTCTGCCTCACAGAGAAGCATGGCCTGGGCCCTGCAGGGCTTGGGTGAGGGAGAAGGGTATGTGTCCTGCTCCGCCAGCTTCTGCCACAGAGGTCGGTCGACACTAAGAAACACTGAGGCACTTGGATAGCTGAGGAGATGGGCACACGCGCAGGTCCTGCCAGCTTCCAACCTACCCGGCCAGGGCAGGCCTTCCCGAACTGAGGACAGAGGGCCGGGCAGGGCTGCACGGGCAGAGAGTGGGAGAGTCGCCAACATGCGGGGGCTGAAATCCAGATGGCACAGTGAGCGGGCTCTGTGAGGCCTCTGCTCACCATCTCCCCGTGAACAGACCGACAGAAGGAAACCACAGTTCACACCGGACTGGGAAGTCTAAAATAGCTCAGCCAAAGGTTTAGATGGAGGTTTACCAACAACCCCCCCATCACATCTCGATATGTAGATGACCTTTAAAAACAGCACAGCAATCTCAGGGACTTTACTATCTTAAAAATCCCCACGACAAGCTCGTCATTAGTGCCCAGGGGGCACATCTGAGAACACTGATTGTATTATGGTCAGCAGGATTTGATGGTACAGTCCAAGCCCCCAGAGGGTCTAAATGACTTGATGTCGTCAGTTACATCAATCAGAATGGCCAGAGAGGGCCGGAGACTTAGCTCAGTGGTTCTGGCGCCTGCCTCGCAAGCGCAAAGTCCTGAGTTTGATCCCTGGTAACCACATACAATGCTGGGCGTGGTGACTCACGCCCACCAGCAATCAACACCACATACCACAGTGCAGGGTGTGGTGGCTCACGCCTGTCATCCCAGCATTTGGGAGGCAGAGACAGGAGGACTGTTGAGTTTGAGGCTTGCCTGGGCTCCATAGTGAGCTCAGGGCCAGCCTGAACTACAAAGCGAGACCCTGTCTCAAAAAGAAAAAAAAAAAAAAATGAATGAGCTTAATTTGGAAAGCAACCCACATCTCTCCCTCAAAAGAAGCAATCGTCAGGACCAGGACTAACACAATACTTATAGCTCAAAGCCCTGACACAGCAACCCAAGGGACCATCATTTCTACCAACATTAGCAAGGGGGGCAAACACCTGCCATGCTGTGCAAATTTATCCACACAAAGCTATGGTCACACTCAGCACCCACCCCTCCCCCACGGGTTTACCCCTCCTCCAACACAGGCCCTGGGGCCAAAACACCTGTGCCAGGAGGAAGTCGGACCATGTGAGATCTCCTGTAAGAATACAGGCACCAAGTGAAGTTTTGTACGAGGCTCTCAGGACACAGACTGTGGCTGAACCTGTCTATGTTCTTGTTTTGCAGATACCCAAGTCCCTCTAAGGCATCTCCATCCCGTAGCTGTCCTGTTCCTCAGGTGAACGACTCTCCTATGCTACCTTTGTCCTAGCAGTCCACGCTCCCTGAGAAAGTCAGGCCACCATGCAGGTGTCTGAGGAGGGGAAAGGAAAGCAAAGGTAGGCGTGTCTGGAGAGGAGAGGGCAGAGCCGGTGCCTTAATTACCCATGATCCTCTCCAGGTTCCATGCACAAGATGAGCTTGGAAAATTAAAAGACAACACAGGAGGAAAGGCTGCCCTTCGGCACAATTCTCACGTCAAGGTCTGTTTTCCATTCTTATTTTTCACATGGAGTGAGTGCGTCACCGACACAGATGCTGTCAGGAGACTCACAATGACACAGGGTCCTGCTGGGAAGGATGGACCTGGTGGTGCCCTGGGAGAAGGCGTGCAGGCCGGGAAAGGCCCCCTGGAGGTCAGGGCTGCTGATGGTATCTGGTGGAAGGAGCCCAGTGTCGCAAAAGACTAGGACGGAAGCCCTGATCGCTGGAGAGGATGTGCGGACTGGCTGAAGCGGTCCACGGGAAACTGCCATCTCGCTGAGACACAGCCGCCTCCCAGCCCGCCCCACCCGGCCCGGCCAGTGTCTCTGGCCTCCCGGCCTCTCCTCCGCCTCTTCTCCACCTTCTCGGGCTGTAGCACACAGTTCCACTTCTGTCCTTCTCAGTCCCTCCACCTTCTCTC
>PVIC010004076.1:27263-65008 GCA_004025085.1 Thryonomys swinderianus
CCAGCTCTCCAGGCCCCGGCCCCAGCTCTCCAGGCCCCGGCCCCAGCTCTCCAGGCCCCGGCCCCAGCTCTCCAGGCCCCGGCCCCAGCTCTCCAGGCCCCGGCCCCAGCTCTCCAGGCCCCGGCCCCAGCTCTCCAGGCCCCGGCCCCAGCTCTCCAGGCCCCGGCCCCAGCTCTCCAGGCCCCGGCCCCAGCTCTCCGCAGGGCTCCAGATGGGTCCCCTGAGCAGCTTATTAACCGACAGATGTGTCCTGTCCTGGGGACCCAGCGGTGCTGGCACCACCGCAGCCTGATCTGGGCGTATCACCCCACTGTGAGACGTGCTGAGGCCCAAACAAAATGGGACAGGAAAGAGCTGACCTGGGGAAGGTTTTGCTGCTTCAGATAAGGCAGGCAGGAGTCATCTGGGGTCAGGGGTAGGGTGGGAACTGGGCCCGTCTGAGCAGGACATTAAACCTCCCTCCGGGCAAGCATTTTTCTCCTGCGACTGGCAGCAGCGCTGAGAGTCAGCAGCGCAACTGGCTGTGGTGGCGCAGGCCTGTCATCCCAGCTCCCTGCGGGGCAGCGGCTCGAACGGCACGATTAGGCCAGCTCAGGCAAGTGATTGAGGGCCCGTCAGTCAGTCAGTCAACAAACAAACACACAGAGGACCGGACATGTAGCTCAGCACAGAGGTCCTGGGTTCAACCCCAGTACTGAAGAAAAAAAAAAAGAAAATGTCAGCAGTGGCAAGAGACATGGCAGTGAGGCCCCCACAGCAGATCCTGTTGGCCCACAGCCCCGGGGGCACCTCCGACTCCCACCTGCTCTCATGGGCTCTGCGAGGCTTCCGCAGACTGGCTCCCGCACGCTGCCGTGCAGGGAGAAACACACTGCCCCACGGCGCACTTCGATTGGAAGCCATTTTCACTGTGCCGCTCACACGCTTATATTAAAAAAAGAGAACTTAAAGTAGTTTAAATTAAATGAGTTACATTTAATTAAAAAGCCTTTAAGGCACTGTGAGGCTCTTTTTTAATTTTCTTTTGTAACAGAGTAGGAAGCAAGGCACCAGAGGTCAGCGTGGTGTGAGCAGGTATTTACTTAGCACGTGGCCCATCTGAGAATTTCCACCAAAACTGGCGAGTTTCCCCACCCTCCCTTCCATGAACTGCGTCCTGAGGGTGCACTGAAGTGTGGGGCCTATAAATAATTGTGGGGGTCAACACAGTGACACCCCTCTGTAATCCCAGCTACTTGAGAGGCTGAGGCAGGAGGATCACAAATTCAAGGCCAGCCTGGGGACCTTCGTGAGGGCCTGCAGGGACAGACGATGCGTGAAGACAGGGAGAGAACTGGCCCGCAGCTCCGAGCGACGGCACTTCTCAGCAAGCGCGAGGCTCTGGGTTCAACCCAAGGTGTCATGGAAACAAAATCAGGAGCAGAAAGACGGCTGAGGGAACAGAATGAAGGAGCGCGCGGAGAACACGCAGCGCCCCTGCTCGGCTGGGAAGCGCCTGCCCCGCGGCTGGCGGCCTCGGTCACGCTCGCCCCAGAACCGTCTCCGTCTCGGAGGCAGGGGAGGCTTCGTCCCATGAAGGGGAAAGAGCCTTCTCTGCGCCTCACCGGCAGCATCTTGGGAGTGCTGGGCACCCCGAGCCCTTGTGCCAGCGCAGGGCACAGCAACCAGGCTGAAGGGGGCCCTTCAGGGCTCCTGGACCTCTGCGTAGCGAGGACAACGGCTGGGGGACAAGGTAGGTCAGTACTGGGTGGGGCCGCATTGACCTGAGAACCCCCTCAAGCGGGGGCAGGCTGGCTGTGCGGTGAACACCTTACAATCCCGGCTACTCAGAAGGACAGGCAAAGGGTCACAAATTCCGGAGGAGCCTGAGCAATTCGGGGAGCCCCTGTCACAAATCAGAAAACACGGAGGGCCAAGAACGTAGTGCAATGCTCCCTGGGTTCAATGCCAACTACCGTTGCCAGAACAAAACCAAGAGACCAGTTCCCACACCCAGGCTGCTGTCGCGGCTGTCCCTCGCTCTTTGGGCCGCCCACCAGCTCCAACTCCTCTTAAATACTGGGGTTCACAGTCCTCCGCGTTCTGCAAGCGTGGAGGCTTCGTGTGCCTGGTCCCCAGGGCAGCCCCGTCTGCCTCAGCGCGGTCTTCTCTCCGCCTCCCTGGCAGCCCTGAAGCTCATTCCCACTGGCACCCACGTGGCGGCAGGTGCAGTGCCCGCATGCTCCTGACCTGGGCCGCCGGGCAGCTCTGAAGGAGCCACACTCCTCTGCACAGCCCAGGCCTCGCTCCGCGGCACCTTCAGGGCCAGAGCCTGTGCTGCAGCTCATCTCAGGGCTGCCTCCTTGATCTCACCCGTGGCCGAGGGGGTCAGCAGGTGCCAGCACTTCCTTCCAGGGGAGGCCCTGACCCTCCGAAGCCTTAGCACGGGGAACATCACCTTTGTAAGGCCCCAGGGCCCAGGGCCTGCATCTGAGAGGCAGCCAACCCTCAGGAACCTCCCACAGCCAACTCTTAAAAGCAGAACAGACCGACACACTCTGTCCGTCACACTGAGACTTCCAGCCAGGGCCAACACCCACCATCTCTGCCACATTGCCGTGAGATCAGTGGCTTCGAAGAGGGCCCCACCCCCCAGGAAAGAGTGCTCATTCCTGGCTCCAGCAGCCCCTTCCTCATGGAAGGAGAAGATAAAGGAAAGGGGTACAGGGGCGCTGGGGAGAAGGAGCAACTGCAGGAGAGTGCACCCCTTCCACAGGGAAAGGCAGGAGGCTGCACGCAGCCTGGGCTTCCACGAGCTGAGGGTCCTTCTGGCAGGACGCTCTCTGCTCTGTCGTGTCCAAGTGCCTGTCCCCAGACATCTTGCTCCTGTCCTCAGAGACCCGTGCTGTACCGCTCCCCACAGCTCGCCAACATGAACACAGAGGAGACGGGAGGCCCGGCGCAGCCCCAGGGCCCAGCCTCAGCTTGCCCGTGAGTGTGCAGACCACGGCCCCTCATGGGATGCTTCTGAGACGTCAGTGAAGTCATCTGCTGACAGAATAGCGGCTGCTATTGATAACTGTGGAGTTCAGAGAAGCCCAAGTTGGGAATCGCAATTTCCGTCAGGAATCTCCTCCTTCCTGTAAGAAGGTAAGAGAGGCCATTCAGGCCCTAGGCCCAAGCTCCAGAGGCCACTGGCTGTCACCCTCCCTCCTACCCTGCACCCACAGGTGGCCTGTTCCCCCCTCTCTCACTTCTACAGACATGGGCACCATGCCAGAAAACAAATTTCTGATTGAAGAAGACCTCGTCCCTTGCCAGAAGCTGAACCTATCCCCAGCCGGGGGCTCCTCCCTGGCTGCCTTCCCTGATGACGGGCCTCAGCTCCAGGGCGTGTGCTGCTGGGAGCCGTAGAACGGAAGACTGAGGAGACGCAGGCGGTCCAGTCGCGACCTCCGTTCTGCGTAGCCCTTCTTTCTCTACAGGACTTGTCCAGTTAGACCTCAGCCGCAACAAGAAACCTCCTCACAGCTTCTGGGTCACACAGCCATGTCTGAACCCTGAAGCTGCTCCTCGTCAGTCAGTTAAAGTTTAGTCTCAGTGGGCACAAACCATCTTAGACCAATGTGTGGCTGTAAGAGAAGCCCTGAGAGCAGGTAACCTCCGGCTGCAGAGGCTGGAGCAGCTGGCACAAGGAAAGGCCCCTCTCATCGCATCCGTCCATGGTGAGGGGTGAAAGCAGAACAAGTGTCAGGGCACAGCAGAGCCAAGGGCAGCTCAGCCCTCTGCAACAGCACTGGTCCACTCGGAAGCAGGGTGCTCAGAACCCCACTAGTCACTGTGAATCCCTGCTCCACTCCACGGAGGACACATTCGAACTCCTGCCCATCCCAGATGCCAGATGCGGGGAGTGTTGGTGGCAAGTGGAGAGATGAACTTGGTCCGGCAAGCCTGGGACCAGGCTGCTCTCTGGTGGATCCCTGAGGGTCAGCTTTGGAACTGCCTGGCCACAAACCAGTCAGGCTGACCAGGCAAGGACACCAGGGAGGCAGGGACAGGAAAGTGGGTGGACAGAGATACCCCTACCAGGCAGCCCTTTCTGCCCGCGCCCTTGCCACTCGCGCTCAGAGACACCACTCCCTAAAATGCCAGCCCTCCGAGGGCTTAGCGCATGCTGCTGCTGCTGGTGCTGCTGCTTCTGCTGCCGCTGGTCCTGCTGCTGCTGCTCCTGCTGCTGCTACTCCTGCTGCTGCTGCTGCTCCTGCTGCTGTTACTCCTGCTGCTGCTGTTGCTGCTGCTGCTCCTGCTGCTGCTACTCCTGCTCCTGCTGCTGCTGCTCCTGCTCCTGCTGCTGTTGCTCCTGCTCCTGCTGGTGTTGATGCTGCTGCTGCTGCTGCTGCTGCTGCTGCTGCTGCTGCTGCTGCTGCTGCTGCTGGTGTTGATGCTGCTGCTCCTGCTGCTGCTTTTTGTTTTTTGTTTTCTTTTCTTTTTTAGGTACTACGAACTGAACTCAGGACCTTCACACTGAACTACAGCCCCTGCCCTTCTTAGTTTTTAAAGATGGGCTCTTATTAAATTGCTAAGTTGCCACATTTGGGCTTGAATTTACTCTCCTCCGGCCTTAGCCTCCCAGGGCCTTGAGATATCAAGTGTGTGCTACAAGGCCAGGCTCGGCCTGTGCTTTCTAAGAGCTTTCTGGGAGGCTTGAGCCTAACTCCAGCACACAGCTTGCTCCCTCAGCCACACCTTCACCCGAGCCAGCTCCTCCTTGGCTCACTCTCTGCTCAGAGCCCGCAAATCCCATCTCGCATATCAGGACTTGGCCTTGGCCACAGGCAGCTGAAGCACGCTGGCACTGCCCCAGATAAGGAGGTTCTCATCCCTGAGAGTCTGCGTGCACAGACCAGACCTCTAGTGAGAGAGTTCGGGGCCTGGAGCTGTGAGCCAGTGGTGGCAAGGCCGCAGGCACGGCTGACTGGGTGAGGCTGGGCAGCAGGATCTACGTCATGATGGCGTAGAAGGTGGATCTCTAGAGAGACGCTGGAGGAACAAGATGCTGGTCTGTGGGAGGATGATGAGAAGCCAGACGCCTGGACCTCCCCGGCCTGTGTGCCTGTGGTCAGTTCCAGGACACCGGCAGGGCCGTGTGTAGCCTTCTCCACACACCAGCATCCTGGCAGATGGTGTTAACTTTTTGTCACTATAAGAAAAGTAACTTGAGGAAAGGTTTATTTGGGGTCCTGGTTTCAGAGGTTTTGCCGGTGGTCGGGGCTGTGCTGCCTTAGACCTGTGCCAGTGGAGGGGCACAGAGGGTGGCTGCCGGAGGTGGAAAGGGAATCTACCAGAAAGAACAGGGCGGGGGACCGACATGATCCACTGTCTCCACCCAGGCCCACCTGTTTCCACTGCTCCCAGGAATGCCACCAAATGACGCTCTTGTTGGTAGGTAGAGCTCTTCCGGTCCAGCCACCTTCCAAAGGGCCCACCTCTGGACACAAAAGGTCTGGGTCACTGCAAAGCTAAACAGTGACATGGGTGATTCTCCTTCCAGTGGCCAAAGGATCTGTGGTGATCACTTAGACAAGAAGCTCCAACGTCCACCCTGACCAGGACTTCCTCCCCCCAACACCCCACCCAGTACGGTCCTCGCACACTTCACACACACAACAAGAGGAGTTCCTCCTCCTTACACAAACATTCCGCCTCCAAGGGGGTGCCTGTAATCGAACCCCGACCTGTGTCTCTGCACCACACCCCTCCTCACCCTTTGGCCCATTCTGCAATGACATCCGCTCAGCACTTAGTGCTTCACCAGGCGCAAGCGCAGAGCTGATTTCTGAAAGCTTTAGGGTTGTTCCTTCTTCCTCTCATATCTAACAGTGAGCTGCGGCCCAGGGCCACGAACTTCATTGCACAGTGTAGCTCACGGCCATCTTTACTTAGAATATAAGAACAGTCATTTGAGAACACTGACATTTGATGTCTCCATATATTTTCGCCTAGAGTGTAGTGTGAATCGTACACAGTTCTGCTCTACTCAGCGCAGCCTTTGAAGTACTTCCATGCCCAAGAATCGCTGAACCACTGGCTGTGACCCAGCGGACCAGGACGAACTCGTAGCTCACAGCAGAACACAAGAGCAAGGCACGTGGGCCCTGGAGTGACAGTAGGGGCCACGGGGGTGTCATGGCACCTACAGCAACAGCCTAAGCAAGATGGCACAGCAGGAATAAGCAGCCATCGCCTCCCCCAGCCCAGGCCCGAGGGGACTCGGAGGTCACCGAGGCAGTAAGAGGGACACAGCCCCACCCAAAGCACCTGCAGGGAGAGGCCCAGAGGGACGAGCTTGGCGTGGACAGCGGAAGGGCCTGGCACACTCACGGGCTACCGCGCTCAGCACTGCGTCCATCGATACAGGGGACCCTGAAACGCGCCGGCTCCCTCCAGCCACCTCTGAGGACTGCAGGGCAGCCGAGCTGCGGCCAGGAAGCCCTGCGACCCGGATCTGCGCTCAGCACCGGTGCCCTGAGGAGGGTTGGCCGCGACTGTGAGCATACACGCTCTGCACGGGGGATGGTGGGGGGCTCCTTCCTTTTATTACCCCATAAATAGACCTCGTGTGTTTGGGCTAATGCTGAGCACCTGATGAGTCCTTCTAGCTTTTCTGTGTAAGGAAAGATCATTAACACAGTCGCCTCATTCCTCCTGCTGACTCGGAAGCCGTTCTGCCACAGCCCCGCTCGCTTCTAACACCCAGGGGCCTTCACGCTCCCAGGACGGAATCTCACCACCTCTCCTTGGCTGCTCAGCTAAGCTTAGCACAGGCGGACGGCGCACGGGGGTGTTCAGAGCTGCTCTCCGTCAGTCACTAAGGTCGAAGACGCTGGGGCTCCCCAGGTGCTGCGCAGAGCAACTCGGGGCTCAGAGACGCGTGTCGACAGGGGACGAGCGGTGGAACTAGAAGCTCTTCTCTGGGACACAGAGACATAACCCTAAGCCATACCCAACATCCACGGCATCGAAGAGCCACGCACAGACGCACACCCCGCGTGGCCATGTGCCGTGTGACAGCCCAACAGGAGGGAGGAGAGGAAGGAGAGGGGGCGGCGCCGGGCATATCCAGAGGCACGCGGGTCACAGCCCTCCCTCGGCCTCTCCCAAGCACTGCCTTTGCCCGTGGGAAGTCCGTCTGCAAGAGTCGGTGCTCTGACACGCAGGAGAAGCACACGCGTGAGGTACAAGGCTAGCAAGGGAACTACACACAAAGAGCAGTTGTGTTTTCTTTGGAGAAGCGAGCTTTAAAGGACAGCAGGTCGCACAAGCTTTAAGTCTAATTGTTTTACAGCTAGCATCAGGAAAAGCCATCGGGACTCTTACACCCATTAAATGAAATTTCAAAAGAGAAGTTCTGCTCTCGTGGGCCTCACACCCACCTCCGTCTGCAGGGCAGCCGGCAGCCAGCACGTCCGCAGGGTCACAGGCTACTCCGCCGGCCCTGAGATTTCGAAGCACACACACAGCGCTCAGCACCTGCAGTCACCCTTTGCTGTGGACTGACGTCCTCGGTGACCCCACGGCCCAGAGCGGACAAGGTCGGACTGCGAAGGAGAGGGGGTGAGGCGCAGTGTCAGACAGAGGCCTGTGCCCCAGAGGCCCAGGACCTCGCTGGGCTGAAACACAGGGCGCTGTGGCAGTGCCTGGCCTTTGGGAAGCTGGGCACTTCCCTCTCCGGTGCCCCAGTGGCCAGCAGGGGGGGCTCTGTCGGCCACGCGCCCGCCTCAGCAATGACCTCACGGGTCCTCTGGAAAGGACTGCAAGGAAGAGGGCGAGACTTCTGTTCTCAACGCTCTAAAAGAAACACACTCCACGCCGCGCAGACCTTCTCTCTTAAGCCAGGCTCCACATCACGTGACACCTCCAAGTTGAAAACACCGTCACGGGAGCGAGCGCGCCAGCTTTGTCTCTGGCTGAGACCCCCAAAGGGAGACCTCGGGCTCCACCTCTAGGCACAGGCCCGAGTCACTGGGGGAGACTCTCCCGGGGGCTCCCTCCTACCCAGCACGCAGCCTGACCCCCGCTCCCGATCTCCTTCCGGCAGCGGCAGGCTGAGGGAGATGAAGACCCGGGCCCCACGGACCGGTACACCCGAGGCCGCACTCCACTCACAAGCAGCACGGTTCGCTTTTCCTGTTCACTAGACGGAAACACGCCCACCTTTATCGCAGGGGGCAGACGGAGCTCCTGGCACTCCGCCCTCCTCACCCGAGGAAGGGCCCAGCTCAGACGCTCACGGCCACCGTCAGAGAAGTCAGGCTGGGCGCACAGCGGCTTCTCTGCCACCCGCGCTCCCTCCACTCACGGACACCAACGCTAACGTGCCAGCTGCCACTGCAGGTTCCCAGGTATCGCAGCTCAGAGCAAGACCTGAATCCTCCCGCCCCTGCTGCTTCCGAAGCTGGCGGCTGGGGATGAGACGAGGCCCAGGAGCCTCCAGAACAGACCAGAGACGGACGCAGAAGGACAATGGCTCTGGCTTGGCAGGCCAGGGGAGCAGAGCCCACTCGTGCGGAGCCCGTTAGCGTCGGCCTCGCACCAGAGTGACATTCGCTGCTCTTGAAATAGGAAGCCAGAGGGATAATCCACAGTCACGAAGGAGAAATCAAGCAGATGACTGGTGCTCAGCAGACCCGAGGCTGCCAGCTCCTGAAAAACAGAAATCACGGCCCCGTTTACACACAGGGCCTGATGTCCTGATTACAAGGGTGGGAGCTTCCTGGAGCAGCACAGATTATTAAGCAGCAGAAGCATAAATAGATGAGTCAATGCTAAATTAGGAGGAAGAAAAATAATGGTTTTCTGTGAACTCATAAACACTCGTTTCCCTGGGTCACAGAACTTTTCAAGTCCAATTAAAACTGCAATCTCAAAATACCAAGGGGTACGCCATCTGCCAGCTGGGGGAGGGCACAAAGCTCTCTAGGAACAAGGACAGCGAAGACACACGGAACACCAAGAACAGACTGTGACCGCAGCATCTAAGGACAAAGATCTTCTGAGGTACCCCAAAACGGAGCGCAGAGCGGCTGTGGAGGTTCCCAAACAGCCTGTCTAGCGCCTGGGCACAGAGAGGCGGGCAGGATACCAGCACGGGTGCCATGTGTGCCGCGGGTGTGCCCATCCTGGAGATGGCATGCCTTCAGAACGGCCCCCTCAGGATCCGACACCGCCAAGAACCAGCCAGCAGGAGCTGGGTTCAGAGCGCTAAGGGACCCGCCTGCTTAAAGAGCAGTGCAGACGACTCTGGACTCAGGCTGCTCGTGTGGATTCCCTGGGCCCCTCCTCCCCTCGAGCCAGTCTCGCCAAGCCATCTCCGGCAGGATGGCAGCCTGCCCAGCTCTCTTCCCGTCCTGCCCCCAGTCAGCATCACCACAACAGACAAACCTTTCCGGGGCCAGGGTCCACGCGGGGGTTCTCGCCTTGCGTGAGTGTCCGAGGGAGTCCACAGCCTTCCCGCCCGGCGCCGCGGGAGGGGGCGTACCGGCACCAGCGGAGTGTGTGGGGAACGCAGCCTTTCAGGACTGCGTCAGACTCGCGCTGGACGAGACCAGGCCCTTCAAGCTCACGGAAGCCCGGGAGCCTGGGGCAGGGCACATCCTCACTAGCTCTGCACTGGGGGCACACGAGAGAGGCTCTCCTGCCACTGTTGGCCTCGAAATCATGGAGGCACTGACCTACCTGCACGAGGAGGTCACAGCCTCATTCTCCTGAGAAACTGAAACCACACACTCTGAGGTGTGGTCCGGATTCTGTGGGCTCTCCCGAGACTCACGTGTTGGAGGCTTGGTCCCCAGCAGAGGGCGTCGAGTGCTTCCGGGCTGAAGCCTCTAAAACCTTTGATCAAGATAAGTCTTTCTCATGTGAGCTGATTTCCCTGGGTTATTCTGTCACAGGGCTGGAAAGCTGACTAACACACCTGGACAGAACAGTTAGCAGAGAGCCGTAACCAAGTGCGGAGGCCTTTGTCCCCCAGAGCGCGGCACCTGCACAGATGTGTGGAGCCCCCTGAAACAGGTGCAGTAGTAACCCCCAGCAGGGAACCTCATGCCGAGAAGCCACCCAGAGCCGCAGTGTCTTCGAAAGCAAATCCAGTACTGGCATCTACCCTGCAGAATGCCCACGAAGGACAGTGGGCTGGCGCACAGTGAGGCCCAGGAGCGTGCCGAGCGCCCAGCCTGGACCTCTGTGTGTTCACAGGGAGGAGGGGTTCTTCTCCAGAAGCCCATAGATGGGGGGGGGGGGCGACACCAGAAGACTGGGCTGGACCTCACAGGCGGCCAGCAACTGCCGCAGGAATCCCACGAAGAACTTTGCTAGAAGGATGGGGCTGTTGCTTCGAAGTCAGTAAGACATGTAAGAGACAAAATATGTTCGAGATTAACACCCAACCTAACGGTCCAAGGACTCCTGAATGCCCCGCCAGGGCAGGGTGCACAGCCCAGGGCAAGGACAGGAGCAGTGCGTCTGGGCCCATTCCTAGCTGAGTGGCCAAGCTGCCACATGCCCAGGATGCCCCAGCGGCTGGAGAAGAGGGGAGTCGCACTGGAGTTGCTCCTTCCCCTGCGTTTTTCTCAAAGACTTCGCTTTGAGTTTGCGAATATTGAAAACGCGTGGGGTCTATGTCCAAACTTAAGGTCTATGGCCCTGAGGCATGAGACCAACAGTTTACAGATACCACATCAGCACTTCGGTTATAGTTATGCATAAGCGTGGTGAGAGTCATTCAGAAAGTAAAACAATGCATGAAGCATGCCAGGTCACCAGGGGGCCACCCCAAGCAAGGGCAGCACCCAGTGCCTGTGTCACACCTGCTGCTGAAACACAGCACTAGGGCCCAAGGGGGTTCCCACGGGTGCCCACCGTGAGATCATGCCAGCCCTGTAGGTGTGCTCCCGGGTCTCTACTCACACTTTCCTGGTTCCTTGATTCCCCAAAACGAAGAATCCTACCTCGATCAACTACTACAGATTGAGGATCTTTATCTCAAGTGCTTGGGCCACAAGTGTTTCAGATTTGTTTGTTGCCGTTATCAACTTGAAATGTTTCCACGCGCGTGTGAGAAATTTGGGGGACCCACGTTTGGACACAAAATTTATTTCTCACTTACAATAACTTGGAACAATTTTATCTAGTGTCTTCAGTCCACCTAGGTGCAAGTTCAATCCATGCCATGAGGCCAGGGGTGAAATTTTCCCATTGTGGCCGCACACTGGCGACGTGTCACATGTTAGCGTTGCCCAGCCTGTGCTCTATGCATCTTGGCCAGAACAGAAGGAAAGGGAGGAAACCACAATGATATTTTAGAGTCTTAGTTCACTGTATCCCCCAGAGTTGTATTACTAGCATTCCAGGCCACGCTCTGGTATCAGTTCTTATTAAAGAGGCACTCCACCCAGCCAAGTTTCTTTTTATCTACAGCTAGAAAATGATAAACTCCTTGAAGCTATCTGAACTTTACTCTTTACACATTAAACAATAATTTGATAAAATCCACATTTGCTATAATTACTTTAAAAATATGCAAACACATGCCCACTAGTCATTTAATCCTTATTTACCCTCAGGACATTGAAATAATTGGTATAATAACTTTAAAGACAAATCAGATCCTATTAATGCTTTCCAAAGCCTTAAAAAATTATAATGACTATTTTGTGAAATACCACTATCAGGAAGAAAACACACAGAGAAGCATTTCGCTGTTGAGTTACTGAGAAAGGTTTTTGACTGTTTTATGTTTCAGTAGAAGTCTGCTGGTTTGATTCTTCCAGAAAATAAAACTGCCTGAGAAAACTGCCAAGACTTTAATACGGTTTGGACAGTGAACTGTGGGTATGTTAATAGCTACAATTCAAAGGAGAAACTACCCAGAAACTCTTGCACACAGTACTGTGTTGGGTCTTGATAAAATGAAGGTGTGCCTGCTGGGCGTGGTAGCTCACGCCTGTCACCCCAGCACTCGGGAGGCAGAGACAGGAGGATCGCTGAGTTCGAGGCTTGCCTGGGCTCCATAGTGAGCTCAGGGGCAGCCTGAACTACAAAGCGAGACCCTGTCTCAAAAAAAAAAAAAAAAAAAAAAAATGAAGGTGTGCCTGGCCTGCCATTTGCTGGCAGTTGTGGGGGAGATCACGCACATCCAGAAAGGCCTGGATGGGCTGGGAAGGAAGTCAGCCCTTAGGGTGAATCTTGAAAACAATGGAAAGACTTCACAACTGAACGTGATATAAGCACTGATTGACTAAAAAACACACCAAGCTTCCAGACACTACAATCCTAAAATTAAAGAAAAACAAAAAAAAGAAAGAGAAGACAGAAGGGTCAAGAGTTCAGAAAAAAAGATGAGGAGGGGTCAAAGAAAGTTCTAGAGCAGAAGTAAGAGCCAGAGTGCACCTTGGAGCAGGGAAAGCTCAGAAACGTGGGGAGGAAGACGGCACAGGCGGAACGGGAGGGCGCTGCGTGGAGTGTGGCCCGGGTCAGCGAACAGGTCATCACAGGGAACGTTCTGCTGTGTGCAGGAAGCCTCCCCAGACAGACACCGGGCCGCGCACTCTGCCCCTACCCCGGGTCAGCACCCTGCTCATCCGCGATCCGGGCAGACTCGGGGCAGAAGTCAAAACACTGCGAAACAAAAGCTATGGCTACGAACTCTGATCAGCGGGACCGTATTCCTGCATTTAGGATACTACAGCGTCATCTGTCTCCTTCCCGAAGCAGCCACACCCCGGGCCTGGAGCTAATCGCTGGGAGAGGTAAGGGAGACAAAGCACCCCAAACCTAAAGGCTCTCCTTCCTCACGGGGAGCGGCTTCTGTGTACACAAGGAGGCGGGTGTGATCGCTCAGAGAAGAGGGCCCTCAGTAACAAACTCAGCTCCAGTTTACCTCCAGGAAGATCTCGCCGTAATTGGCTTGACTCTTAACTGAAATAAATGATTTAAAATTGTGGGCCAACAAGCCCCAGGGGTGAGGGCTGAGCCCTCCTGTCGGCCCGGCCGTTTGCGTGGCTGTTAAACAGCGGGCAGTACAGGCGCGGTTCGTGACCATTTCCCCGTGTGTGGGTGGGAGCGCAGGAAGGACCAGGTCCTGTCCTCAGGGGTGTTGCTCTCACCAGCGCACCTGCCACTAGACCCTTGCAGAGGGGCTTTCGGATGTGTCCTCCGCCAATTTAGCTGATAGCGTTGGCACAGAATCACCTGGCCGCAACCCCCTTCCCCACCAACCCCAGTGGGAAAAGTGTGCGCTGTTACCCGAGGGGCCCCAAAGCCCCGGGCTCGCAGGTTTGGGGCCGCATGACACTGAAGCAGCAAAGGAAGAGAACACAGGTCGGTTGCTTCAGTGATGCGTTAATCCTACTAGACGCTACGTATCATTATTCACTCTCTGGGAGGTTGGCTTTTTGAGGCTATTTTTATTTCTCATCCCACAGGATGGGACGCAGGTATAGAAGAAAGGAAACGGCAGCATGCAGTGTGACCAGGGATGCCTGAGAAGCCTCGATAAGGATTAGCATTCATCATGGCATCGAGAAAATTCCAGGTGGACTGAATGAAAGGGTGTAGTAATTTCTTTAGGTTTAGCATATGCAAAGCATTTCCTGCCCCCCCAATCTGCATATTCAATGAAGCTCCACTTCTTAGAGTCCACTCCTGTGAGCAGGGCTGGGGGCAGCTTAGGAGTGCTCTTCAGTACTTAGGACCAGGGTTCACTTGGCAATTAGCAGAACATCCAGAGCCTCCAGGGAGGTATTTGAGAGCAAGTTTTTTAAGTACTTCAGAAGCATTTATATACACCTAGCATGCCATTAATCATTCTTATCTGTTCATTAAAGCAGTCTCCCTTAGGGCCCTGACTTGCCAATTCTCCTCGCAACCTGGTTCTTTTTATCTATATACCTGAAAAGTTATCCATTTCCTTTAAAACATATTTTATAATTAAAATGTTCCATTATTTAGCACAGATGTGATCCACCCAGTTAGTCTGCATTTTCTTTGTCTTGTTAAATCCACAGAGGGGCCCCTCTCCCGAGGTCTTTGCGGAAGAGGAGGTGTGACGTGAGAGCATGGTTTAGGAATGCATTTTCAGCATTTGAGAGATTCTGGAACAATTACTCGCATCACGATATAAATCTCCCGTCCACAGCAATATGTGGTGCCCCCTTTTGTCCCCCTCCACATAAGAGGTGGACTTTGAATTCACACGGTGCTCTAATGGGTCTGGACTGAAAATGGAATGGAAGGCAGATACTGAGCCATTAAAGAACAGTTGGTCGAAAGGTCACATCAGCAGTTACCGGCCCGTACCTCTGCCTGGGAGTCCCCACCACTGGCATTCGGGCCTTCGCGGGTTCCGGGATCCATCCATCCCAGCACAGCAGGCAGGGAGACGCCGAGCAGGACGACACGCAGCCACAAGCCTCCCGGTTTCATTCTGTTGAGCCTGTTGGGAAAACGACAAACACTCAACACTCAGTGTTGCAAAGGAACAGCACATCACAATGAGTTAACACATGTGTTCTGAGTCGCGTTCCTCTGAGTTTAAAATCCAGCACCAGGGGCCGGAGATTTAGCTCAGTGGTTCCAGCGCCTGCCTCATGTGCGCAAGGTCCTGAGTTTGATCCCAGTAACCACATACAATGCTGGGCATGGTGATTCACACCCACCAGCAATCGATACCGCATACCACAGTGCCGGGAGTGGTGGCTCACGCCTGTCATCCCAGCACTCAGGAGGCAGAGACAGGCGGATTGCTGAGTTCGAGGCTTGCCTGGGCTAATAGTGAGCTCAGGGCCAGCCTGAACTACAAAGTGAGACCCTATCTCCAAAAAAAAAAAAAAAAAATCCAGCACTAACCCCACCGTCATACTCTGGAGAAGTGACGTGACTTTGGAGGTGCACCATACTCATCCCTAAAGGGACAGCAATGTGAGGTACCTCACAGATGGTTGTGAGCACTGAAGAAGGTGGTATCAGGCATAAAGCGAGAGCTCTATCAAAGTACAGTTATGTATGGTCCCACCTGAAGGGCCATCTGCCACTGCATCTGCAAGAATAAACCGGGGGGTGTCAGCAGGGTCACCTCTGGGAGGCACCCCCACACTTGAGTCCTAGAGGTAACATGCAGGGCCATGCAAGAAAGACGGAGGAATTATGTGAAATCTCTGACAACTGCTTTGTGGCTTATATTTTGTGGCTGATGAGCTTAAAGTGGCATCATAAAGTCTAATATTTTATGTTCAAGACCAGTGATTTTTGTAGCAGAATGCAAGTAGCCAATGACAACACAATTCCAATGACTTTAAAGTATTTCCTTACACTCACTTGGTAAAATTATTGTCTATGTTCCCAGCAAAAAAGAAAAGGGCAGTTCAAAGTAATCAAAGAATCATATGGATGAAGAACTAAAGTCGACTACAACAAATGTTTAAATGATTACCACGAGGATATAGACTATACTAGTTTTGCTGGACATCAGGCCCAGGGCCTTGTGCATGCTGGGCAAGCACTGTACCGCAAAGCTACACCCCAGCCATCGGGGTACTTTGTAAATAAAAGATTCCCACTGGGAACATACTCCAACCCTAACTGTGTGTCTGGTTAGGAGACAGAGCCACACAGAACCCATCACGCAGTACCCACAACCCCTACTCTAGGGAACTTTAGGGACTATTGATTTCTGCGTGCACCGCACAATTTAGTGCTTAATCACACACGGTCCACACTGCTGGGAATATGAAAAAGCACAGAGCTCCTCGGAGGCCAGTAGCCAGTGTCATCTGGCCCAGGGCTGACCCAGAACAGGTGTCCAAATCAGAAACAACCGGGTACTTGAGGGACTTTGCAGCCTGAGGAGTGCACCCCTGTTCACAGCCACTGTCAACAGCATCTCAGGGCCCCCCACTCTAGCAAGAGGTAGGGACTCCTGGTCCCCAAGACCAACCATTACAGGTTTCCTGAGGTGCCAGCCGCAGCCAAAGGGAGCTCCCTCTTCATATTCTCTTTAGGCTCCAGCTTGACATATAAAGCGCCACAGGGAAAAGTCAAGACCAAAATGTGTGGGCACACAGCACGAGCTTGTGAAAAAGCAAGGTTACAAGGAATACCCATCTTTTAAGGGAAGGTGTCTCTTTGTTTGCAAGAGTCTGAGGCTCCTGCTCCTCCATCCATTTCCTCAGCTTGCACATCTGTCAGCAAAGCTGAGCTACCGAAGGAAGCGGTCCCAGTGGCCAGGAAACACAAGCCGACGGTCACGGCCTCAAGGGTTGCTCTGACCCCAAAGACGGCAGAGTGCGGTGGAACAGTGGTGCCTCAGGGCCATCGGGGAAGGCCCGCAGCACCGACAGCAGCCACCCCGCTCTGCACCCCAGATCCAGGGCTCGTGCTGGGGTGGGTGAGCTCTTACAGGGCTGAGGAGTAGGGTAAAAAAATCACATTTGGGATGGAACAAGAATAAAACCATGTTTCCCAGGTTGCAACCGTTTTTACTAAAAATAAATAAGGTAACACCCCACTCCCCATAAATTATCCTCTTCTGAACGCAGAGCCACGTTCCAGAGACTGCAGAGTGCAGAGAACAGGCTTTGGAATGTTTAAGAGCCGCCATAGTCATTTAAGACAGAACTAGAAAGACACTGCTTCCTCCTGCTGTATGAATTTTTCCCTACTTATCCAGATCCAAATATTGCTCGTGGGAAAAGCACACATAGGAAAGCTCTGTGTTCTTCCTTTTTCATGCCTCCTAGCTAAAAACGGTAAAATCACCAAAGTGCACTCTGATTAAAGTACAGACATCAATTCCTAGACTTAGGAAAAATACAAGTCACAAAATCTAGTATTTCATTTTCAACCTAATAATCTAAAACCTGTTATGTCTGGTGCTTTATTATTCAGAGATGGCATCAAAATAAGACCCCTCGTTTCAACTGTGATTTGGGCGTGGACCAAGTCACTTCGTGCAAGAGGCACCTCCCAGGAGAGCACTGGCGCTAGCCACTCGGTTTATGAGTTGTGTTTGAGCTCCGGCCCTGCCGACCCTGCCGCTGCCACTGGCCTTACAGGGGTTTCATCAGTCATTTGAGCCAGGCTGGTGGCGCACACCTGTAATGCTGGCACTGTGGGAGACCAAGGTGGGGGGATTACAAGTTCAAGCCCACCCAGGTCAACTCAGTCGCTTACTGAGAACTGTGTCATAATTAAAAGGACTGACAGGGCAGCTGTGTGTGAAGGTCCCGGCTTCAACGCTCGCCACAGCCCCTCAAGAATTATTTCAAGACAGGAAAACATAAGAACCAGGCCAACTAATGAAATAATCTGAAATAGCTTCTTCATAAAATTGAGTGCAGTTTGGCCAGCAGTAGGTCTGATTTCATTTACACAGTGTCTGAGATATCATTTAATACTCATGGTGATTGACAATTCATTATGTCTACAGCAGCAACAGCTTTAAAAATTTACAACTCAAGTTTTATGACAGTCCAGTTCATAAAAAAGAATTAATATTGAGTCTAAATCAACTTTGATGATCTGTCTAATAACCAAATAGACACTATCTATTTGGCTAACACAATGCAATTACTAAGTGCCAGACACTGTTTCTAAAGGCTTTACTAACTCATAACGCTCGTGTACCTACGCATGGGGGAGGCAGTGAGGACTTCTCCTCAGGTCACAAAGGAGACGGGGTCACAGCGAGTCCTCAACCCCACCAAGGGCACCTGGTGAGAAGGGGCAGCGCTGAGACGCCAAGCCAAGAGGGTGCATCTTATCTATGCTCTTAACCCTCTCTGATACTCTTGAAGCTTGCGTATTTCATCTTGGTAAATAGGTGTCTTCAGTGTGATGGGGAAATGCACACAGCGCACGCACAGGGGCCCTGAGCCCCGACTCGCTGCTGTCCTCTGACCTACTACAGTTGCGACTGCACCAATCAAAGCCCCAAGCGCAGAACCAGAGGAAGGAGCGAAACTCTCACCGCCCTGCACTGCCCCCGGGGACACCTTAGCACCTTCTCCTCTGCCACCCTCTGTGCTGCTCTATTTTTGGGTCAAAAACATACGGTTAAAAAAAAAAAGTCATGAAACCGCACCGAATTCCAGGCAGCAAGAGTGTCCCTTGGATCACCGGGAGTGCAAATCACTTTGCAGAAAGATCTGCCACCAAGCTAATTACTCCTCCAACTCAAACAGTGCTCTTGGCCGCCCGGAGGGAAAAAGGCGAGGGTCCTCGTGAGAGACCAGGGGTGGGCCACGCACATTCCCTGACTCTCTCAACCCGGGCGCCTGCTGAGATGAAGTTAGGTTCATAAGATTTCTTCAGTCCTGCCTGAAGTGGCAAGCACCGACTGCTCACCTTCCCGGGGTTCCCCACAGCGCTGGGACTCTCTTCTCCGCCACAGAACTCGGGAAGCGCAGTTGTCTAGCTGTGAAGACATCCTTTGAAGCCAGACACTCCCCGGCCCCTCTGCGGTTCCCAGTGCGCCTCCATATGCTCCAGTGGCCAGAAGACGTGCCAGTGTGGCTGCTGCGTGTGAGGGGGTGCCAGAGGCTGGAAGCAGGAAGAGCCACCTAAGGCATGAGGCCCAGTCAGCGGCCCGAGCTGGACTAAAAGCCCCCCAGCCGGTAGCCGGGCAGATACAGTAAGTTGTCATCTCTGTATGACAGACAGAGTTTGTTTTCTCAGTAGTGAAGCTCACTGGGTCGATCATTCTCTCCTTGTGAAAACCACAGGAGTTTCTCATTTATAAAATAAGCTGATATTGGCATTATTCTTTTTCATACTTAAAATTATAGAGCCACTACAAATACGTATCGTGTAACAGTGCAAATATCAACTTCAGTTTTTTTGAGGAGAGTTGAAAAAGCATGGCATAGAAATATGAACTGTCAGGGGGATACAGGTATTAATATGAAAATCCGCAAAGCGGCCGCACGCACAGAACAGCCCCCATGTGTCATCTGTCGTATTAAACAGGGCCAGAGGGCACGGAGAAGCGTGACCAGCTCTGGCTCTCAGAGCTTTGGGCCATGGATCGCCCATCCTCCCTCCACTTCTGTATGGGACAGGGTGACAGTGACAGACCAGTCATTCGGATTAGCCACAGGGAAGTGGCTTTTCTTTGTAGTCAAAAGGGCTACAAGTTACAGAGATGATGTGGGAGAACCGGTGACAGCCCGTGACACCCTCAGAGCACAGGGGTCCTGTGGTCCAGGGACCCCAGCCTCTGCACGCCGGAACCTTCTAACTGAAAAGCCGTCTGCTCTCGCGACTCCCTGTCAGTGGGCTGCAGTGCACCCCACGGGCAGTGGCTTCCAGAATTCGGTGGAAAGCGTCCACACCCCGCGGCCCCCTTGAGCACATCCACTGGTGTTGCGGGGATCGAGAAGGAGGGACACAACACAGACACCCTCAACCACAAACCGGGGGACCGGAGGGCCATTTCCTCTGAAACGATCAGGACCTTGATTTTAATTCATGAGTGTTTTAGAAAAAAAGAAAATGGTTCAGATTTCCTAAGAGAGTCCCTAAAATATCAACCTGGGGGAAATAGTCATGAAAATGTATTAGGTTAATCTTGCAGCAAGCCACAATGAAGTTAAATTGCATTTGCTATTAATTATCTACTCTGCCTTTTCCAACACTGATACATTACAGGCATACATTATTCTATCCATAATATAGACATCTTTATTTACCACCAAGTTTAACACACACCTGTGCTTCCAATAACCCTTATCCTTCTAACCTTCAGACTGTAACTCTTTAGTATCACATTTGGTTGACATAATTTTATTTTGTTTGACCCTCCATGCCTTGCGTTATATGGTAAGAGGTAGAAAATGTAAGGAAAGACACGCTCTTGAAATTTCATCGAGTTCCCACACAGGTGACCGCAAAGAAGCAACACAAGAAAAAATATCCCAAGACAGACAAGGTAGGAACCAGGTAGATCTTCTCAAGCCCTGGATTTTGTCCCAGTCTCTGGACTGTGTTCAATAAAACTAAGACTCCAGCCTGAGGTCAGCTGTTAAAGACTTGCGGTCCTCAGAAGAAGGACGCGGAAGCACCGGCCTGTGCAGGAAACCTAACCTCACCCGGCCGCACCAGAGGAATCAAAGTCCTCCAGTGCCAGCAAAACAAGCCAGCCCTTCTCCAGAGGGGCAAGAAAGAACCTTCCCCGGTCAACAAAAACGAAGACAATAAAATTCTAAGAGGGAACAAATGCCAGTGGGACAAATTTTAATACATGGCAGCAAGTGGGCTGTCTTCCTGCCTGGCCTCAGGCTCAGAATGAAGTCTGGCCCTGCTGGCAGGAAGAAGCGGCGCCGCCCCCGGGGTGGGGGTAGCTGGGTTGGTTGGGGCTGCCGCCCAGGTGAATCCACTCTTCACCCCGCAGGGCAGGGAGCACACAGACTGGCCCATTCTGGCCAGGGAGACTGTTACAAATCACCTCTGGCTCTGCTCAAGGCTGGAGGTCAGAGAACTTGGGACTTCGTAGAAAAGTCCTCATTTTTTCCAGATCCTTCGCCTCACACAGCCCTCCGCAGCACACACACACACACACACACACCCCGAATCTGGGGGGATTTCGGGGTGCGTCTTGGCCAGCAGTTACCTTGCCGCCCCCTACTGAAATTCTGTTTGTGCTGGGCCCGGAGAAGGCGCAGGGCCGTCGGCGGCTCAGGGCTCCATCGAGCACGGTCCCTGGCGCGCGCGGGGCTCGCGCCGCCTCTGCTAGGGAAGGGGAAAAGCGCGCTGGCGCGGTCTCCACTGCTCGGAAACCGCGGCCGAAGCGACCCCTAGAGGGAGCGCAGCGGAGGCTGCAGAGGCGCAGGCCGCCGGCCGGGCACAGTTAGCCGGGAAGTCGGCGGGCAGCGCTTGGGACGACTCCGGACGCCCGGCAGCGCGGCACGTCCGGGTCCCCGGAACTTTCGGGGCCGCGCGCTGCCCGGGCCCTGGGAGAAGCCCCCAGCCCAGACGGCCGGCCCGGGAGGCTGCGGCTGTCCTCAGGCGGCGGGCCTCGGGGACCCGCGCGGGCACCGCGGCGTCAGCTGCAGGGTCCCGACCTCGGCGACTCGCGCCCAGACAGGTGGCTCCGCCTGCTTCGCTAAGGCCCCGAAACTTGGAGCGGAGGACGGAGATCAGTCCCGGCCCAGCAGCCCAGGGTCAAGTCCTCGGCGCCCCGAGCCTCCGCAGCGCTGACCCGGCCGCTCGTTCCAGCCGCCCTCGGCCGGCTGAAGGGGAGCCGCAGGCTGCGCCCGGCTCTGCCGCCGCGGGGAGGCCCGGCGAGGTGCAGGGCGCCCTTTGGGCTGCAGCGAGGAGACGCAAGTTTCCCCGCAAAGCCGGGAGGAGGTGCGAGGATGGCCGCCCCGCGCGGGCTGGGAGCCGAGGGCACCGGTCCGGTCCTAGCCCGGGGCTGCCTCCCGCCCGGCTCCGCCGAGGCCACCCGGGGTCCGAGCTGGAGGAAGGCGCCTGCAGGCTGACGGAGCCGGGCGTCCCGCGCGCCAAGGGGTGGCCCCGGCCTCCGGCGCGGACCGGCCACGAGCCCGGGGCGGCCCAGCTTCACCTCGAGTCCCGCCCCGCGCAGGAGAGCCCGCCGAGCCCCGCTCTGGGGTCCCGCGCCTGCGGCCAGACGGGCAAACTTGGCTCTGCCGGCGCGGGCAGCGCGGACCCGCCAGCACCCGCACCGGCCCTGCGGCGAGACGCGAACGCCGGGACCCCAGCGCGACCGCAGCCCCGCGGCCGGCCGCGGTCTGGCAGCCCCGCTTACCTGCGGCGCCCGGAGCCGAGCGGAAAACCGGATCCGGGCGGGAGCGAGGGGCGCCCCGTGGTGGCGGCGGCGGCGAACGGCCCCGCGCCCTCCGGTCGGTCCCTCCGGCTGTCGGCGGTCTCGGGCGCGCTGGCGGCTGGGGAGGCTCCGACCCTCTGAGCCGCCGCCGGCCGCTGCTGTGCCACCGTCGCCGCGGCTGCCCTATTTCTGCCGCCGGGACCGGAGCCCGTGACGTCACCCCGGGCCCCGCCTGCCCAGTCGCCGCCACCTGTGCGCGCCGCCCCCCCGCCTGCAGTCCGACCCGCGCGGCGCCCGCGGCAGGTGCGCGGAGCGGCCGGCGCGCTCGCGGGAGCCTCGGCCTGGGCGGGGCCGGAGGCGCTCTCCCGCCTGGCTCAGGGGCCGCGCGGCTGCCGACAGCTCCGCGTTCCCCTCCCACCCCGGCTCCTCTCGTCAAGCTCCTTCCCGAGAAGGTTTCCCAAGCTTGTGTCTTCGAGATGCTGCACGAGCGGCCTCAAGCCGCAGCCAGACCAGAGGCGCCGTCCCTGGGTCCAGAGGCTGGTGACACCCCCGCTCTGCCGAGGGCCAACTACCCATGAAAGGGCAAAGTTGTTTCTCTCTGTTCTGAAGCTGTCCTCTCTCAACTGCAACAGCTCACAAGAGACCGGACATGAGGGAGCGTCCCAGGGGACATTTGCCTGCCCCTGCTAAGCTGAGACAAGAGGCTTCCTGTCCCCAAAACAAGGTATTTTCCCTGTCCGGACACCATTCCCAAGTCCCGGTGCTTGAGGAAATTAGGAACGTCCACCCGCCCATATGCATACTGTGGCCCCAGCCTGGCATCACTCTGGGGAAGGGCCAGCCTGCCAGGCCAGGATGGCACGGCTAGGAGCCCTCCCAAGGGCCTGCCCCCTGCACCGGTGGTGTGGGTGCCTGCCAGCTCCATGGCTAAGGGGAACCGTGTGTTGTCCACCTCCTGTGTCTCACCTGACCTGCAGGAGGGACAGGGGGTCTCTGAGGATCCAGTCAAAGATAAAGAGGGAGGGAAGAACAGCAGAGGGCTGACCTGTGTGCCAGCCCCTGTGCGAGCCGAGCCCCACCTGTGTGCCAGCCCCTGTGCAAGTTGCTGGGGACAGACCAGTGAATGGGCCAGTGGAGTCCTGACTTCATACAGATTTCCCACCTGGGCTCCAGCCCTCCCTCTACCACTGCCCAGCTATGCCACCCAGTGCCAGTCGCACCTCTTCTGTGTTTCCCTACTGGTAAATCAAGGGGCTGGATGAGACGCAGCTGACACCCAGGTCCCGATTCGCTGTGACTTCCCATGAGGAAGCCGTGATTTGTACCTGGAAAGACAAAGGGTACTCCATTCCGGTGCCCCCAGGCCTCGGCCAGCGTGAGATCATGAATCACTGCCAAGGCCTTTCATGACTCTGAGGCTGGCTGGAGGCCAGATTCTCTGTAGCTGCGTTTGGGGAGGGGTGGCACTCTCCATCTCGGGGAGAAGAAAGGAGCCGGGCAGACGCAGCAGAGGAGTCTGGGAATGTGTTGCGCGTCCCTCTGGAACCCACGCGGCTCCGAAGCGGGGTCTGCACTCTCTCGGGCACGCAGGGCACCAGAAGCAGACTTCTGTTCTCAGCTCTGAGCACCACGTTCCGAGTCAGCCTCCTGGCCATACTACATCTTCAAGGGGGACATGGTTGGTTCTTGTTTGTCCTGCATTTCAAGAGCTCAAGGTCACGAGTAAGGCAGGGTCCACGGAATGGCCAAGATCAGAAACAGCCACGTCTAAAGCAGTGGGCGGCACTGGGCTTCTCCAAGCTTCCAGATGAAGAAAGACAATCTAGTTGCTGCGAGCCAGATGTACGGGTGTCCCTTGGAGACGATGCTAACATACGAAGTGAGCTGTTGTGGATACCATGCATAAAGTAAGAGCGGAGTTAAAAGTCACCTTGGAATAAAAAAGGTGAGGTGTGAATGACGAAATAAAAGCAGCCTCCAGGGAAGCAGCAGCAGATGCCAGGAGATTCTGACTCTTCTTTGACTTGCTCTGGTTTTCACCTCCCAGGACACTTCTTGGTTTAATAATACAGCCCACACTGGAAAATAGGACAGATTTCACACAGAAAAATGCAGAATTTGCCTGACACTGTGTATTAGAACTTGCAAGCACACTGCCGCTTAGTAGCCATCTAAGATTCTTGGCAAAAAAAAAAAAAAAGTTACCTTTTGAATCTCATACAGTTCCTTGAGAGTGGAGGAACTATGAGCCAAGTTCCAACTACGGTCCTTGGCCTCAGCCTAAACTGCCAGTGTGCGCTGGGCCGGTCCGGATGGAAAAACACACCTTTCGCGGCACTGTGTGCAAATTGTGGGCGGGCAGAGTGGGAAGCAGCCACACCGAGTGAACCCTACAGCCATATTCTTCTCTAAAAGTCCATCCCTTTATTGTGCTAGCATTCCTGTAGGGCTACTCTGGGTTTTAAAAAGCCATGATGTCAAAGGTTTCCCCTAAGGCTAATATCAATGCTGATTTTTTAAAATGATGATTCATTGAATCCTGCAGAAACTCGGGGAATGCGGGCAATAAATTCAAAATCCTAGACCTGAAATCATGTCGGGAATTAATTGTTTCAAACTTTGATTTAGGGAAAACAGCAGTCAGCATGGGGACGGGGAGGTAATGGTTCAAGAGAGAACTGTGATGGGGATTCTTCAAAGCGATGAAGAAGTGGTGTACCGTGAGGGCCACACTGCTGAGGGTGCGAGGGGCCTCAGGGGGTGGTGGCAGAGCTGGGGGGAAATAAAGCGCTGGGACTCAGAAGCCGACAGATGGGGCGGGTTTGGGGTGAGAAGCCCACGGCTGCCAGCCAGTGTCCCACCCGTGGGGGGCGGGAGAGAGCACAGGAGCCCGCAGAGGGAAGCTCACGGAGCAGCCAGCTGCCTTGACTCGGAAGGGAGACGCACGCCAGGCGTGGCGTCGCGCGCCTGTCACCCCGGCACCCTGGGAGGCCGAGGCAGGAAGATCACGGGTTCAAACTCAGCCTGGGAATCCGGTGAGACCCTGTCTCACGTTTTTAAAAATAAATAAATACATAAAATAGGACCGGAGAGCTGAGTTTAGGCGTGACGGGGTCCGCGGGAGGGTTTTCGGCCAGAGGGCGGCGTTGTCTACCATCTCCTGTTTCTAACATGGCTCTCCGCCAGCGGATAGAGACACTCGGGAGAGGGAGCAGCGGCCGGGCAGGATGAGGCGGGGGCCAGGGGCGCCAGCTGCGGAGAAGTACGCCGAGTCCCTCCCGCGCCGCCGCCCAGGCTGCCAACCTGGCGCCTACGGCCTACTGACCGCTAGTCTTTATACGCACTGTTTCGCCTTTCGGAAAATCCCCATTTTGATCAATTAAGCTGAAAGAAGTCACACAGCTCACCTCAGGCCTGCGGACCACAGAGCGGGGATTCCACACGGAGCCCGCCTCGGGGCCACACGCGCTTCTGCACCAGGGACCCGCTGTGGACGCGCCGGCAGCCAACAGGGACCTCGAGGTCCACGTAGTACCTGCAGCACGTACTGAGAGGACCTCCTGCTCCAAACCTGTCGGTACGTTTGCCCAAGTGCCCTTCATTGTCCTTGTCATAGAAGATGGGAACCAAGCGATGCAGCTTGGAGGGCGCGGTAGACTCTGATGGCGGCAGAGTCTAAGACTGCCCCCCTTTCTCGCTGCCTGTAGAACGTCAGGCCTGCACGGCGCCTCGCCTTCGCTTGGTCGGAGCCGGTCATGGAGCTCGCGTCGGTCACTGGCTGAGTGGCCAGCAAGGTCCTCGGTTCTAGCCAGGAGAAAGGAAAGGGCCCTGGGAGACTAAACAATGAAACGGAGCCTGGTTTCCTTCTGGATCTTGTGACAAACTTCAAAGGGCCTCAGACCGTGGCCACCAACCTGTGATCTTGGGAGCAGCTGCGTTGACCCGTGGAAGGTGGAAAACCAAAGAAGGAAAAGAAATGAGATCTTCACAGAGCCACTGAAATAACCAACTCGGAAGCAAGTCTGACTTAAGAATTCCTTTCTCCTTGTTTTTTATATCACTTAAATTTAAAAACATACCAGATGAAAAAGAAGCCGAAAACTTTAAAAACCTTCCAGGCATTATTTGATTGGCTTCAGAAACACAATGTGGGAGGTGACATTATTTTTCTAACGTCACTGCACACTTTGCATACTTTTGCACTCCGCGCACTTTGTGACGCACTATGTACTTTATTGCCCAAGAACTCCGCATGAGCCAAAGGCAGAAGTCTGGACCTCAAGCCAATGCTGCTCTGATGCTGATTCTCAGTTATGGAGTCATTAACTGGGACCTTCTTTTTTCCTGACTGCACCAGATAAAGACCCTGGGCATGTGGCAGCTGACGTGAACGGGCTGCCTCAGAGCTCAGAAATCCACGTGGGCACACACATCAGCACTGCCCAGCCCTATCGACTTGCAGGCGCCTTTCACTGCAGCCCTGCTTTGAAAAATGTTTGAATAGTTTTGCTATTTTAGCATAGATCATGGCAAAGGAGTGGTCTGTAGCTTTAAGCAGATTATACCAGAGAACATGAAATTCTTTTCTCAAAAGTTTGCTTATTGCAAAGTTTATTTTACATCATTTAGCAACAAAGACACAAATTTTGTGTATTAAATTCTGTGTAAAAAGGATAATTTTCTAGCAAACACACTAAAATTTGTCATAGAGACTGAATACATATCATAACGAATTGACACAGCATAAGCCAAAACTATCTTCTAAGAATTGATCTCTAAAATTCTGAAATTTTGTTTTAAAACACTACTGATTTATTTTTATAATGTCTATGTTTTATTTATAAATGACAGGAGGGAAAAGACTTCAGGCCACTATTTGCGAGCATTCTGAAAATAACACTTTGTAGGTGTGGATAGAGCCTTTATTCTCAACACTGAAGAGCCAAATTGGATATAATCGTCACCCTGCCTTCTTTTCTTTTTTTTTAACACTGTTTTTTTGAAGTACCAAGGACATCTTGATATTCTATATAAGGGTTTTTATCAGATGAATCCAATTTACAGATTGGTGAAGGTAATTTTGAAGCGGAATTGTAGACTTGCCATTTTTTGCTCTTAATTATCTTGTATTTCATCATCAGGTTCCTTATGTTTCTAGTCTTTAAACACAGCCTATTATGGGCACAAATCAAACATATATGACTATGAAGAAAAACAATTTAAAATTTTAACAGTTGCAAGCATCCCAAAAGTCAGTGCTTTTCAGCCAAAAGAAAACCCGAATAAAGAGATCATGAGTGTCCTCACCTGACCCCACATCCCACCAAGAACTTCCGCTTGTTATACCCTGATGGGCCTTGCTCTTAGCACAAATGACAAGAATCAAATGATATATCACTGATTGATTTTGATTTGTTTTTGCAATACTGTGGTTTGAACCTAGGGCCTCTCACATACTAGGCAAGAGTCCTACCACTGAGCTACATCTCCCTACCTTTTTTTATTTTATTTTGAGACAGGGACTTGCTAAGTTGCCCAAGCTGTCCTTGAACTTGTGATCCTCATGCTTCAGACTCCTGAGTACCTGGGATTACATGTGTGCATCACCCTGCCTATGTATGAATTCTTTTCATTAACCTTTTTATTTTCAAATAATTGTAGATTCCCCAAAAGTTGAAAGAAATAATGCCAAGAGATCCCGTCCATGGTTTACACACTTTGCCCCAGTGGTGACACCTCTGCAAAACCACGTGCAGCAGTACAACCAGGACACTGACCTTGATGTAGTCCAGCACTGTTTAGCACAAGACTCTCTCCTGAGGCGGGTCTACAGCAAGGCCCACCACCATGCCCTCCCCATCCCACACCCTCGGAAACCACTAATCCTCTGATTTCAGGAACTTTGTCTTTTCGAGAATGTTCTATAAAAAATTACACAGGGTGAATACTGGCTTTTTTTCATTCAGGTTTATCACCCTAAGATTCATCTGACTTGTTTCACGTATCAGTAGTTTGTCCCTTTGTGTTATTGTGTAATTTTCACAGTATAGAAGTACCACATTGCTCAACCACTGAGTCACTTTTTCTTTTCTTTTTGTCTACTGCAAGTAAAGTTGCTATAAACATTGGTGTATGAGTTTTTATTCAAATGTAAATTTTCATTTCTCTAGAATAAGTACCTAAGAGTGCAATTGCTGGTTTGCACAATAATTGCATGTTTCATTTTTTTCCCCTCTTTTTTTAAAAGAAATGGTCAATTTCTCATATCAATGTTTCACAAAAAAAGAATAAGAAAAAGAAAAAAAGAATCACCCAAATTATTTTCCAAATGGCTGTTTGATTTAACACTCTCAACAGTGAGGTATAAGTGGTTCCATTTCTCTCTGGTCCTGCTTGCATTTTGTGTTGTAAGTTTTGTTTCATGCTTGATAGGTATATAGTGATAGTTCACTGTGACTTTAATTTCCATTTCCTTAATGCTCAGCGATGCTGAACATCGTGTGGGGGCATTTCATGTATCCTCTTCAGTGAAATCTCTCTTCCTGTCTTTTGACCATTTTCTAATTGGATTCCTTTTTTCTTTATTACTGAGCTTTGAGATTCTTTATACGTTCTATTTGGTAGTAGTTGGTGGATATGTCATTTTAAAATGTTTTCTTCCAGTCAATAGTTTGGTTTTTTTTTCAAGTCCCCTTAACAATTCTTTTGCAAAGCAAAATTTTTAAATTTTGAAACAGTTAAATTTATCAATTGTTGGGTCTCACTTTGGGGATCAAGTCTAAACCCATGATCCTAAAGACTCTTATTTCTTAAATAAGTTTAATAGTTCTACATTTTATATTTAAATCAGTCATTCATTTTAAATAAATTTTGTTTGCAAGATCTAAGTCTCAGACTGAGGTCAAGATTCCTATTTTTCCCACAATTTCTAATTGCCCCAGCACCATGAGGTGCAAATACTATCTTCTATTCACTAACTTGCTCTGTACCTTTATCAAAAATCATCTGAAAGGGAAGGGTCCCGAACAGCCAAACAACTGAGAAAAAGAGTAACAAGGAGAACTTGCACTTCAAACTGACTTTTACAAAGTCACAAAAATAAAACCAGCAGGGACTGACACAGTGACAGAGAGAGAGAGAGAGAGACCAATGGAATAGATCACTCTTCAGAGAAGGTAGAGTGTGCCTTCCTGCTTGATAGTCCCACTGGTTTTGGTTCTGTATTTTTTCCATACAAATTTTATAATGATGGGCTGGGGGTTAAGCTCAAGTGGTACCACCATGCCAACCGTGGACGTACAAGGGCCCGAGTTTGATCCCTGGTACCACAAAAATAAATAAACAAATAAATAAATAAATTTTATAATGACCTGATCTATATCTACAAAAAAATCTTACTAGGGTCCTGGTAGGAATTGTGTGAGACCTCTGTATCAATCTGGGGAGATGTATCCTTTTGTTATAGATTTCTACTGTGATACTGTCATGGTTGGGAAACACCCTCTGTTAGGATTTACGTTCTTTCAGATTTGTTGAGATTGTTTTATAGTCTAGGATTTGGTGTGTTTTGCTATATGTTCTGTACACTATTCATAATAATCTGTATTCCTTTGTCGTAGGGAGGGGTGCTCAATAATTATGTATTATGTCATATTGTTTGATGATGTTATTAAATTCTTCTATTCTCTTGCTGAGTTTCAGAGAGGGCTATTGAAATATCCAAAAATGATTGTATATTTCATCTTTCAGTCCTCAGATCTGCTTCACATATTTCACATATTTTGCAGCTCAAATGTTTGGAGCGTACACATTTAGAATGCTATTTCTTCCTGGTGACTGCCTTTTTTATCATTATATAATACCCCTCTCTATCTCTGGCACTTCCTTAACTCTAAAATCAATTTTATCTAGGTAACAGAACTACTTTGGATTTTTTGAATATTGTTTGCATACTTTTACATTCAACCATATATATATATATAGATATATATATAATTTTAAATTTGATAGTTACTGGTAACTTTAAATATACAGACCTTTTTAATCTATAAATAGATACCACCTTTAAAATTTTTCAGCAAGAAAAATGTAACATGAAAAATTCTGAAATAAGATGAGACATTTTCCTGGAAGTTTTGATCAACAAAGTCAAATAAGAAAAAGAAACAATAAATTGACACACTGAAAAAGGAAAAAACAACTGCTATTAGATTATATAATAAAACCAAATGAATTAATGAATGATAGGTAATAATAGAACTTACCAAGATATTGGGATACAAACAACATATGCAAAAAACAGTTTTCTTTAACCTCATTGTTTTCTGGGAATTTATATTTTTATTCAAAATAGACTGTGTGCACAGCAATAATAAAGAATTTAACAGATTCAATCTCATACAGTATCTAATAGCAGAAACATACTTAGAATACAAGAGCTTTTTCTTCTCTTTTCGCCTATTAACTTTTTCATATAAGGGAAACCATATGATAGTCAAGCTTCTGTGTCTGATTTATTTTGTTAAACTTATGGTCTCAAGGGGTATCCATTTTTCTATAAATGCCTCCAGTTTATCTTTCTTAACAGTAGAGCAGTACTCCACTGTGTATAAATACCACATTTTCTGTATCTATCTACACATCTGCTGATGGACCTACAGGCTGTATCCAAGAATTTACAATTATGAATTGAGCTGCACACATATATCAGCCTGGCATGGTGCTCTTAACTCTTTTGAGAAGATATTCAAAAGTGGAATGTCTGGGTCAAATGAAATTTCTATTTCTAGTTTTTTAAGGCATCTCCACTCTGATTTCCAAAGGGATTGTATTGGTTTACCTCCCACCAACAAAGAAGGGTCCTTTATCTCCACAGCCTCTCCAGCATTTGTTATTGGTTGATTTCTTGATGACAGCCATTCTTTAATGATTATCCTTTCATTCCTAAAGCACATTTTCTCTGGATTCATTTGGATGTATCCTGTTTGGATTTTTTTTTCTTTTTTCTTTTTTCTTTTTGAGACAGGCTCCTGCCTTATAGTTCAGGCTGGCCCTGAGCTCACTATGTAGCCCAGGCAAGCCTTGAACTCAGCAATCCTCCTGCCTCTGCCTGCCGAGCGGGACGTTTTTAACCATTGTTTTAGTCTTTGGGGGCTCTGTCTTCTCTCCTCTCCCCCCAGTCACGCAGGGCCCACAGGGCGAACCTGTTTTTCTTTATCATGTTCAGAGTCACTAGGCTGTTGTTCTGTCTTCAAACTCTGTCCCTTCCGATCTACTATTGAACATATCCGTTAAATTTCATTTCAGTTTTTAAAACTTTCAGCTTTAAACATCTCCTTTGGTTCTATTTTAGATCTTATATTTCTTCACTGAGCCTATTTTTAAAATTTGTTCCAAGTGATTGAAATTGTTTGCTGAAGCATTGTTATGAAAGCTGCTCTAAAATCTTTCCAGACAATTCTATCCCCTCTGTCATCTGTGTTGGCCTGTGTTGACTGCACTTTTCCTTATTTTGTGATGGTTTATATGATGAATGATTTTTTAAAATGAGACCTGGTATTCTGAATATTACGTTCGGAGACCACGGGCCTAATTTAAGCTTTCCGTGTTTATCCGCCTTCGTCCGACATCGCTCTAGCGGGGGAAGGGTGAGCGGGGCCATCATTACTGCCAAGAAGGAGAAGTGCTGGTTCAGTACTCAGCTCCCATGGAGCCCTGAGGGGAGTGGACTTGTACCTCTGAACAAGTGGGAGTCGCATCCCCCCCTGGCCCGCGCTGACGCTGACCGGCCAGGGAAGGCAGGGTGTCCCGTACAGCTCGCCGCGTGGCCTGCACTGACATGGGTGGGGCAGGCAGACGCTGTGCCTGGCTCTCTCCTGCATCGCTCAGAGCAAGAGGAAGGGTGCCCCCTTCCTGAGGGGTGAGTGGAAGTCTGGGCTTCCCGTGTGGCTGTAATATTTTGGAAATGTCCACGTGTTGAAGGCTTGACTCCAGCCTGCGATCCTACTGGAAGGCGGCAGAATAGCTAAGAGGTGGGCACAGTTTGAGGAGGGGTCTTCGGGGCTGGGCCTTTGAAAGGGTGTTGGGACCTTGGCCCCTTCCCTGTCTTTGCTTCTCCAGGCATCACGAAGTGAGCAATCCAAAAGACCGTGGGCTGAAACCTCTAAAAACTGTGCACCAGAATAAACCTTTCTTCCCTAGAAGACAACTTTTCTCCTCTGTTACATCACCGTGCTAGAGAGCTGCCTAACACACTGGCCTGCTGGGGGGCTGGGGACCTCGTGCCAGCCTAGTGAATGGGAAGTCTCAGCACCCCACTTTACCTTTGTCGGTGTGTGTAGGACGAGGACTGAGGCCAGCCCAGCGGATTTTCCACAACCGCACGTGAATAGCTCAGACCTGTGCAGCTTCTAGAGTAAGCGAGGAGAGTGGAGCGATTTCTCCAGCAGGTGAAATAGTCCTCACGCCTCCCTAGGGAGACTTGTTTCCCTACCCCTGGGGCGTCTCGTGCTTCCTTTGCAAACCCAGCGCCCTATCACGTCAGAAGGTTCTGAGCGGGGCAGAACCCTTGGGGGAAGAAGCAGACCTTCCCTTCATCATCTGCGGAAGCCCTGCTATGGCGGGCAGGGACTGAGTAGGGAGAACCCTCTTACCAGGCCTTTGGCGGGGCCTGCCGTCTCTCCACCCTGTGGCAGAGGGCAGCAGTCCTTATAACCAGCGAAATCAACCTGCTTTCATCTACTTTTTCCTGTGCTCTCAGTCTGGGCTGAGCCTGGCTGGGGGGCCAACAGGATTACCTCTCCGAAGCCGTCTTTCTCAGAGACTCCAGGTGGTTACACCTGGTAGGGTTTGGGTCTTAGACGTCCCCAGAAGTTCAGGTTGGAAGGCTGATGCTGGGAGCTAACTAGATCCTGAAGGAGTCACCCCAGACGGATTAGGGTCTCAATGGCTGGCGGGGCGGGATTCCACAAAGCAAGTGCTCCCTGCTTCTTGGCTGCTGTGGAGGGAGCAGCTTTGCCTCGCCATGTGCTCTTCACCATGTTCCTTTCAGTTTACCTCATCCCAGGGCGGTGAGCCACACAGCCATGCACAGGAATCTCAGGAACTAGAAGCCAAAAATCAAAACAAACCAAAAATCCTTGCTCTGTTAAGTGGATTTAATCTCAGGCATTCTGTCACAGTGGCGGGAAGTGAACAGCACCTGAGACAGTCTCTTGCTCAAGCCCTCTGTAAGCCGGGGGGTGGGGGATCAGAGTTGAGATTTTGGAACAAGAAGAAAGACCACACTGGTCTGACTACCGTTAGAAGTCAGGCCCTACTCACGCCAGGGATGTTAAGCAGACACTGGAGTGACAGCAGGCCCAGGGCCGTGAGAGGGGAGCCCACAGTTGCTAAGGCGATGAGCACAAGTTGCCACATGCTGTGTATTAAGACTCTTCACAATGACAGTGCACAAGATCACCCACGCAGGCGGAGCTGTGCCGCCCTCCATGCCAGGTAGCCGTGGGCATCCTCTTGTCACCCTTGAGTCACAAACCCACCCAGAAAGACGTAGTTAGTGAGACGCTCATAAACCTGGGGGAATGGACCGTCCCCAGTGCCCTGGAAGAGGGAGAGGCCACCCTTGGTCCCGTTAGCCGCTGCCCATCAAGCCCCGTTTCACAGTCTGCGGCTCTCAGGGGCATCGCTTACCTCACTTCAGAGCAAGGTCAGACCGATCGCTACTCACCCCAGACAGTCTCGGCTCTGAGACCCACCAGGACCATGAGGAGGGGAAGGGGTGTGGACAGAGGAGACGCTCTAGAGGTGCAAGCCAGCCTGATTCATTTCACAGCTGTAGTCTCTTTGATTTGTTCGTAATTTTCTACACTACTGCTTCCAATCTGATACTGTCTGGGCCTCGGATGACAATAAGAATGGGATAGTGGGTGATGAGCTCAAAGTACCGGACATGATCACACCCCGCCCCCCGCACGTACGTACAGTCAATATGTCAGCTGGGAGGAGGAACCGAGGGCCGCTGGGCAAAGCTGGGGATGTAAAATGTCACAGAACCTAAGATGCATCTCTTATATACTTAGGACCTGTCACCGTGGCTGCCTCACTGCTCTGGAGGAGAAACAAGGCTTAATGTTTCATAATCAATTGCCTCAGACAAATGAGTTAGAAGTCCAAAAAGACTCTTGGAAGAAATTCCACATGACGCTTCTTCCTTGGCTTGACAGGAGTGCTGTGCGCCCCGGGGCAGGTCCTGCGCTGCACAGCTCCGGGGAGTAGGGCTCCTCCCCAGACCACGCTATGACCTAACACCTCCAACGCTGACGAAATCGCCGCCCTTCACCCTCGTGTAGCAACCCGGCTGCTGAGTAGTTTGGAATTAGTATTCCTAAGGACTCACAGAATGTTACAAAAATGTATCACAAAGCCCAGCCCACCACAGTGTCCACACTGACAGCTTAGAAAAATCCATGTATAGATCCATTAATTACTACTAAAGTTAGCTTCCTGTCTGAGCTCGGCAGACATTCTGGTCAACACAGAAACGTGCACAGGTTACCCATTTTTTGTATGTATCTGAGTATGATTCAAATTCTCTTAACTCCTTTAACATGATCTTTGTTGGCTGAGAGGCATTTTGGCAAGTTTTCAAGAAGACAACATTATAATATTTATTAAAATGTAGGATTTTAATACCCCGTGAACAGCACTTCTACTTCCAAAAAGACTATAAAAATAAGTTAATGTGCATAAATATATTTGCATGTTTGTGTATATATATGTATATTTGCATATATACATAAATATGTTCTTTATAGTATAGTTCTAAATCAAAAAGGAAATTGAAGTAAAATGAAGTAAATTGTTAGGAATTTGCTAAATAAATTATAGTATGTGCATATGTACACACAAATAACAAAATAAATGTAGCCTGTAAAGAAACCACTATAGCAGATTTGCTCTACTCTGTGTATTCGTAGAAGGCTACTATTTTTCATCTTTTTTTCTGGACTCTCAGAAGCTCTGGAGCACCCTTGCTTGAAGAATTAGCTGTCATGGTCACCCTCTTCACAGGGTCGAAGAAAACCCTGTTTCCCAGATTCCTTTGCAACGAGACACTTCACAAGTACTCTAAGAAGTGAAGCAGGCTCAGAGGGGCACTTTTCTGGCAAGGACAGTGGTCAAAATGCCCTCCTCCACCACTTCAAGCCTGCAGTCCTGACGCAGATGTGGCATCAGTTTCAGCCTCGGGTGATTTAAGAAGCGATGAGCTCCCACCAGAGCCACCAGTGGCACGTGGGACTCACCGATCGCAGCAGTGGCTGCGTGGGGGCACTTTCTCATCAGGTCTGTTGTGCGGGGAGGTTTGACCACAGTACCTCCAGACACGCTTCAGAACTTGTTATCTGGCCCTCTGATGCTTGTGTGAGCTGCTCAGTCCCCTTTCTGTGAGCTCCTTTTCTTTTCATGAGCAGAGTCAGCTTCCACTGCCTGGCAAGGTCCAGGGACCATAATCGTTAACTTCATCATTTTGATTTTTGAGGAACTCACACTTTTGTACATGGAAACCCACTAAGCCATGACTCAAAGGCCAGACTGAGACCTTCAGAGCTGAATGAAAGAAAGTATGCTCTGGGGGTCATCATGGCGTGCTGGTCCGCAGCCCAGTTTAAGGAGCATGGCCATTTCTGTCTGACCCTTAGACAAGGTTCTACAATTACACACAAATGCTTTGTTGTGTCATGCCTTTGTGCTATAAAAGCGGATAATAAGAAAAGAAAATTTTGATATTTGCAACAAAAAGACAAGGTTTCCTATGCTGAATAAAACTGGAATGAAGAAATCACTAGGAAGCCCCAGGGGAAAATCTTTTTAGCCTTGAGTTGCTGCTCATGGGACATAAACTGGTGGGCTTCGAAGGTGGCTGCAAAGTATAAGAACAAAACACAAGAATACAAATGAGGCACCAGAATAATTTAGCTGAGATTGGAATCACCTTAGAAAATATGTGTCTATTATTCACTTTTGCATATTTAACTCTTGAACATCTTTTCATAAGTGCATTATGTGTGAAAGTATAAGATTGCCATATATCCTACAGGAAAATAAGAATATGAAAGATCATGTGTAGGTTTGAACACAGCCTTCAAGCGTATATGTCTGTTGTGCTGCAGACAGGCACTGAAAACTCTGGATATAAACCCTACAAACTAAAAAGGTATTAGCTGTATGGGTACAGAAGGTAAAGGAATTTTCCTTGTTATTTCATGCAGCCTTGAATTGTTTGAAATCCTGAAATGAGTAAGCATAACATACTGTTGTAATCACAGCAATATACAGACATTATGCAGCAAAGGAACACTGACTTTTCAGAGCTTTTTAAGACCTGAACCCATTGGTAGCTTCAGGTCAGAGGACAGGAAACCTCTGTCCTCTCCCTGGGTCTCTTTTAGGCTGATGCAGTGGATACTTGACTTATGAACTCAGCTCATTCTTAAGGGCTGGTTGTAACTCGAGTTGGTCAACTGAAGGCTCAGGTTCCTCTGCACAGTCTTCAGAGTCTCTCTCCTGTGCATAAGCAGGTCTCAGGTCCTCAGAGAGACACTGGCCCAGGATTTCTCAGCTAACCCCACACAGGAAGGGATGTTGCAATGTTCCCTCCAAAACTCTTTAAATGTTAAATCTAGATTCCAGACCATGTGGAGGTACAACCAGTCAGTCTTTGGGTTGTAACTCAAGACTTTCATTGTAAGTTAAAACTAAAATTCCAGTTGTAACCCAAGTTGTTCATACGTCAGGCCCATCTTAACTTGAAGGCCCACTGTATGAGTTCTGGTGTGTGTCACCCCTGCCTCTGGGACTTCTATCTTGGTCCATAATGTTACAGGGTGACACACACTCTCACAGTGCAGCTCTTCACAATGAGCAGGGCTTAACCCTAAACCAGGAAGAGCAGGTCCATCCCAGACAGATCTCCTCCCGCAGAGCTGTGTCCTGTCTCAGCAAACGCCGCCTGGCTGTAGCGTGGTGTAAGCAGGTCTGGTGGGTTGTCCTGCTGCATTTAGGCAGACCTTGGCCCAAAGGGAACACGGGCCACAAAAAAATTGTTATCACACTTTGCAGTGGCACTCACGGAACAGAACCTCCAGCACCGCTTCAGAATCGCTTCTGAGTCTCTTGGCATAGATTAAGGGCAGCGCTGCTTGAGAAAGAGGCCACAACAGGCTATAATATCAGGGAGAGGAGGGTGAGATGAGCCTTGCCTCCAGGCTCACAAGGGGACAGGAAGAAGCTCGTGGGAACTCAAGATGGGATAAAACTTCATGCAGAGAATGCTCAAGGCAGAATCAAACTGCTCTTATTTTTAATGCTTTGCAGGGATGCAACTTGCACTTCTTGGCATTTCTTTATTCTCCTAATAACAAAATAGTCTCCTCAATTCTAGTGGTTATCAAAATAAAATGATGGTGGGGAAAGGGCTGAAGGTGTCTGGCTCTTAACGCGCATGCTCGCCGGGCGCAAGGATGTGCTTTGCGAGGACAAAAGCGGGATCGCCAAGCCTGACGCCCGGGTGTCCTGCAGAGAGATGTAATCTGTGCCTTCACCCGGAGCCACTCTGGTCCCTGGAGTTCGAGTTTGCAGCTGTGCTGAGAAAGACCGCTCGCCACTCATCCTTCGCTTTGTTCCGGCTTATAAATAAAAAGTTTGTTTTCTTTTAGTTTTTGACCCCGTGGCGAGGGCAGAGACTGAACCGTGAAACTCGCCGTGGAATAAAGTTCTTGATGAAATCCCTCTCCGTGGCCGGTTAATGTCTCGGTGGCCTTTAGCCCGGCTCTCTGCAAGGCTGTGGTTCGGCGCCGGTCTCCACAAACTCGGCCCCAGAGGCTGCCATGGCGGCAGGAGCACAGCAAGCGCTAGAGGGAGGCTGCGGGGA